>PVJS01043974.1:0-16849 GCA_004027185.1 Glis glis | reverse complement strand
TAGCTCAGAGGTAGAATGCCCCTGGGTTCAATCCCCATTACCACAAAAAAAAAAAAAAGAAGTTGGGGCCAGTGTCGTGGCGCACGCTTGTAATCCCAGTACTTGGGAGGCTGAGACAGGAGGATGGCAGATTCAAAGACAGCCTCAGCAAGTAGTAAGACTCTCATCAACCTAGCGAGATCCTGTTTCAAAATAAAAATTTAAAAAATAGGGCTGGGGGTATAGCTCAGAGGTAGAATGCCCCTGGGCTCAATTCCCAGTACCACACATACACACACACACACACACACACACACACACACGAAACTGGATGTAGTAGCACACGCTTGTAATCCCAGTACTTGGGAGACTGAGACAGGAGGATTGCAGGTTCACCGCCAGCTTCAGCAATTTAGTGAGGCCCTCCGCAACTTAGTGAGACCCTGTTTTAAAATAAAAAATAAAATAGGGCTAGGGGTGTAGCTCAGAGGTAGAACACCCCTGGGCTCAATCCCCAGTACCACACACATACACACACACACAAATTATATATATATATATATATTCATATATATGTATATATATGTATACATATATATTAAATAGCTATTGTTTTTGAAAATCTATTTTTAATATATCATAGTCACATAGAAGTGAGAAACAGCCCTTGGACATTTTGTATGTAGGGAAAGAAGTAAATGTCTTGTAAAGCAGAAATTCTTAATTAAATGCCCCTTGTGTAACCAAAGGGAGGCAGCAAGAGGGGTCAGTCACCCTGGTAATTTGTTTTGTTTTGAGTTTTCTTTTTTTCTAATTATAAAAGCAGCATTTGATCATTGTAGGAAAATGATGAAACTTTCTAGGGTTGCAGAGATGAATAAAAATCAAAAATTCACATATCAGATGCTAAATACATTATTAAATGTGTTACTTTAAAAAATGTTTTATTTATTTATTTTTTTTGCGGTACTGGGGATTGAACCCAGGGGCGTTCTACCTCTGCGCTACGCCCCCGGCCCTATTTTTTATACTTTATTTTGAAACCGTATCTCACGAAGTTGCGGAGGGCCTCACCAAGGAGAGAGAAAGAGACAGACAGAGAGACAGGGAGAGAGAGAGAACGAGAGAGCTGAGGCTGGCCACGAACCCGGATCCTCTGGTCTCCGCCTCCCAAAGTACTGGGATTACAAGCATGCACCACCACGCCCGGCGCTAAAAAATGTTTTAAATAAATTGGGTATAGTGGTGTACACCTGTAATCCCAGTACTTGGGAAGCTGATCAGGAGGATCACAGCTTTAAGGCCATCCTAAACCCTCAGCAACTTGGAAAGACCCTGTTTCAAAATATAAAAAAAAAGTGGGGGGAGCTTGGTGTGTAACTTGAAGGTAGAACGCCCAAGTTGAATCCCCAGTACCCCCCTAAAATGTTTTAAACTGTTCTAATGCTAAGCACTGGCCAGTTAGTCTCCCTCTGAGGATCTCAGAGGAGTTTGCCAATACCCCTTCCCCAGCTGTCAAAGGAATCTTCCAGCCCTTAAAAGCATGCAAATCCTTTCAATCTCTCTGAGTCTTCAGTTACTGAACAATTTACTGGGAAGGAGTCTCAAGCAGGCAATGTACTGATCTAACCCATGCTTGTGACTTTATTGATCATTTTGCCAGCAATAGAGACTAGGTTAAAGGATTCTGGGTCAGATACTAGAAGATCAGAACTTAAAGACCTTTAGTCAAGTATGTGACAGATTCATTTTAATTAAAATTGTTCTCCTAATGGGCTTTCCTTCCTTGTATGGTTTTGTTTATTTATTTACTAACTTATTTATTTTGAGAAGGATTCTCACTATATTAGCCTAGTCTGGCCTCATACTCCTAGGCTCAAGCGATCCTCCTGCCTCAGCCTCCCGAGGAACTGGGACTACGGGTGTGCACAACTGTGCCTGCTCTTTGTATGATTATAAATATGAGGCAGCTTAACGAATGCTTCCTGGCAATGGTGATCCTCATATTGCTCTAACTGTGGTCCCTGAACCAGCAGCATCGATGCCACCGGGGACCAGCAATCTGTTTTAACAAGCCCTCCAGGTGATTCTGACACACACTCAATTTTGAGGCTCACTGTCTCTGGCGTTCTGCCCTGAATGTGGGAATCGGTTCTAATGGACTCACTTGAACTCCAGTTACGTGCAGCGGATCTGGAGCCAGGTGTGGGGATACAGCTGTCCACACTTAAGATCTATGGACTTTACTCGATATAATTAAACCTAGATTTATTTATTTATTTTTATTTATTTACTTATTATTTATTTATTTATTTATTTATTTATTTATGGTGCTGGGGATTGAACCCAGGGGCATTCTACCTCTGAGCTACACCCCCAGCCCTATTTTTTTTTCTTTAATTTGAAACAGGAGCTCACTAAGTAGCTGAGGCTGGTGGCGAACCCAGATCCTCCAGTCTCAGCCTCCCAAGTACTGGGATTACAAGCATGCACCACCACTCCCGGCTCATTTATTTATTTTTAAAATGACAGCCAAGGGTGGGCGTGGTGGCGCACGCTTGTAATCCCAGTACTTTGGGAGGCAGAGACCGGAGGATCGGGTTCGCGGCCAGCCTCAGCTCTCTCTGTCTCTCTCCCTGTCTCTCTCTCTCTCTACCTAGTGTGGCTCTCTGCAACTTCGTGAGACCCGGTTTCAAAATAAAGTATAAAAAAAATAGGCCCGGGGGTGTAGCGCGGAGGTAGAATGCCCCTGGGTTCAATCCCCGGTACCACAAAAAAAAAAAAAAATCATAGCCAAACTGTATTTCTGAGGTTGGTTGGGCTCCTTCTTCCATTTGAATGAAGGTGGCCAGACTTAAGAGCCTTGGCCACAGCAGCACTATGCTCTGACCCATAATTTCTAACCTGCCATAATGGCCTATTCCATGGTACTGACAGCCGAGGAGCTCTGTCCACAACAACCCCAAAGGGACTTATTGATGCTGGTTGGCAGTGAGCGAAACCCAAGCAACAGCCTCCACTTGTTTGGCATCATCCTGAGTGTGTCTCTGAGTGTGGGGCACAGCTGCAGGCAGCCCTGACCTGACCGAAAGGGACAGGCAGGAGGAGGTACTGGCCCTTTAAGCTAGAGAAGGAAAGCATGAGAAATTTCAGAAGCAGATTAAACTTAGCTGACTGGACAGCACATACAAGTCTTGGGCATGAGAGAAGCGGTGCCAAAGGCCACGAGAGACACAAGGAGTCAGAGCAGACCTGCCCCGGCAGCCTCTCCACACAGTCCATGGAGTAGGCTTGTGAGAAAGAGGGAGGAAGGACACATGGGCCCAAAGGAGGCTGAAGTAAAGATCCCTGATGAATGTGGCGTCGGTAGTGTACCCAGTCTCAGAACCAGAGATTCTCTACCTCAGCGCCGAGGGTCTCATGTACCCTTAGCAAATGAAAACACTCACAGAGGGCTGCGAGTGGAGTGCAAACACACACACACACACACACACACACACACACACACACACACACACAGAGAAACTCTCACCAAGCATCCAGGCTTTCATCCTGACCTAACAAGAAATGCCTTCTTTTTTTTTCTTTTTTGTGGTCCTGGGATTGAACCCAGGGGCATTCTACCTCCAAGCTACACCCCCAGCCCTTATTATTTTATATTTTGAAACAGAGTCTCACTAGGTTGCTGAGAGTCTACGTTGCTGAAGCTGGCTTTGAACCTGCAATTCTCCTGTCTCAGCCTCCCAAGTATGCACCACCATGCCCAGCAAGAAATGCCTTCTCGATTAATCACCCCTCTTCTGCTCTCTTTCAGAGAAACCACTAAGGCTTTGCAGGTGGATCCATTTGCTAATTGCCACGCTGCTGGGACATGAGAGCCTTGCTCAGTGAAAGAGAAGTTGAAGAAAAACTGCACCAGCAGGTGGACCCAGAGTCCAAACTATCCCACGCTCCTGTGCACAACAGCCTGGCAGCTCCTCCCAGCGGCGCCCAGGACCTGAGGCTTGCTTCTGCTTTCCCTGGGCCTTCTCAGTTATGTGAAATGTGACTTTTTCATTTACATACACCCCTACAAAGTACTTTCCAGTCCTACTCTGCCCAGTTGAAATGTAAACAAGTTGACATATTTTCTATCAGAATGTGCGCAGTTTCCCTTCAGTTCCCAAGCCCGTTCAGGTGGGAAGCAGTCTGGGGAGTGGAGTCCAGCTCTGTACTCAGTTTTATTTCGGATGCTTTGATTTCACTAGCTTCACTGTGGTGGATGCTTGTTAGTTCCTTTGGCTACTCAGCATCCAAACTTTATTTCTAGGTTGGGGAGTCTTGGTGTTAAAAGGCCTCCCTCCCACCACAGAACCTGAAGGAGACAGATGACCCCTTGCTCAATTTCCCGGGAATTCCCTGGAGAGTTTGGGTCCCAGGTTCAGCCATTCAGCTATAGCTACAACTACAGCCACCTGTGACCTGTGTGTGTGTGTGTGTGTGTGTGTGTGTGTGTGTGTGTGTGTGTGTATTTTACTGGGATTGAACCCAGGGCCTCACACATGATAGGCAAGTGCTCTCTCTACCCCTGAGCTACATCCCCAGCCTTTTTTTGGGAGGGAGTACTGGGGATTGAACCCAGGGGAGTTCTACCACTAAGCTATACCCCCAGCCCTATCTTATTTTTATTTTGAAACAGGGTCTTGATAAATTGCTGAGGCTGTCTTTGAACCTGCGATCCTCCTGACTCAGCCTCCCAAGTGCTGGGATTATAGTCATGTGCTACCACGCCCAGCTCCCCCAGCCTTTTAAAAAACTTTGTTTTAGCCAAGGATATTGGTGCACACTTATAATTCCAGTAATTGGGAGGCTAAGACTGGCAGGTTTGAGGCTAGCTTCAGCAATTTAGTGAGATCCTCAGCAACTTAGTGAGACCCTGTTTCAAAATAAAAAATAAAATAGGGCTGAGGGTGTAACTCAGAGGTAGAATACCCCTGGGTTAAATCCTCAGTACCCCCCAAAAATTATTTTTATTTTTATTTTGAGACAAGCTTTCACTAAGATGCCCAGGCTCACCTTGAACTTGTGATCCTCCTGCCTCAGCCTCCTGAATAGCTGGGATTACAGGCCTGCGCCACTGCACCTAGTCACCTATGACATTAATGCTTGAGCAATAATGCAAAGATGAAGGCACCACTGAGACATTATTCAGAGGGATAACAGTGTAGAGTCTGGTGGTGGGAATGTGCGTGTCCAGGGGCAGAACTAGTGGCAGCTTCCTAGCTGCAGTCTCTATGGATTACAGCTTTTGGAACTTCCTAGAAAGTTTCAGCATGACAATATTTCTCCTTAGTTCTTTGTCCCAAATTCTAGCTTTGCCTATCCATTGTAGACTAGATCTGATTCTATCTGTGTTCCTCTGTCTTCGGTCTCTGTCTGAGACACAAACCAGGACTGGCAGCTATGTGAGAAGCACATGCATCAAATGGCAACAAATGCAGGAAGTTTGCCTTTATTTTAGATAATGCTCCCAATGTAAATTGTTAGAATCATTTAAAATAGCCCAAGTTATTAATTAATTAATTTTGGTACTGGGAATTGAACCCATGGGCATTCTACCTCCAAACTATACCCCCAGCCCTATTTTATTTTTTGTCTTGAAATGGTCTCACTAAATTGCTGAGGATCTCACTAAGTTGCTGAGACTGAACTCGAACCTGCAATCCTCCATCTCAGCCTCCCAAGTACTGGGATTATAGGTGTGTGCCACCGTGTGAGGCAAACTATAATTTATTTTTAATTTACTTATTTATTTTTGTGGTACTAGGGAATCAAATCCAGGATTTCATGCATACTAGTCAAGCACTCAACCACTCAGTTACATCCCCGGCCCAAGTCTTTTATTTTTAAGTCATTGATTAAGTTAGGTAAAGAAATGTGATCATTTGTAAATTAATGCAAAGTAGGAAGAAAGACTTTAAAATATAGGAAATTTCTTTCAGTATTCTGAGTGGAAAAAAAGAACTGAATATATAATTTTTTTTTTTTTGCAGTACCGGGGATTGAACCCAGGGACGCTCTACCTCCGCGCTATACCCCCGGCCCTATTTTTTTATACTTTATTCTGAAACCGGGTCTCACGAAGTTGCGGGGGGGCCTCACTAGGTAGAGAGAGAGAGACAGAGAGAGAGAGAGAGAGACAGGAAGAGAGAGAGAGCTGAGGCTGGCCGCAAACCTGGATCCTCCAGTCTCCGCCTCCCAAAGTACTGGGATTATAAGCATGCGCCACCACGCCCGGCTATAATATATTTTTAAATATAGAAGTCAGTGCAACTTCTAAAATCTTAAAAAAATAGGTTATTTTGTAAAAGCAGCTCATTGTCTCCTCTGTAGTAATCTATTTTGGGTAAGTCTTTAACACATAACAGGTGTTCAACTAATGTTATCGTTGCCACCTAGTATGAGCAAGTTTAGTCACCTTAACTCATTAGTCCTCAAAGCAATTTCCCATTATACTTATTCCCCTCATTTTATAGTTCACAAAATTCATAATTCAAATCTCATATTGGTACCTCATGATTTTCCTACAGCAATTTACTTCTTGATAGTCTAGCTATATTCTTCCTGACTTTACCTTTCTGACCTATCTAGCAGCTAGATATTCTAAATTTAGTTCTGAAATAATAGAATACTAACCCACATCAAGACCCCCATCTCTATGAAGGTGAGCTTTATGACGTATGAGAATAGTATTAGCACTATATATTTATATATTTTCATTTTCAACATATTTCTTTTGGGTGTGTGTGTTACTAGGGATTGAATCCATCCAGGGTTATTCTACCTCTGAGCTACTACACCACAGCCCCTTTTTAAAATTTTTTTGTTTTTTATTTTGAAACAGAGTCTTCCTAAGTTGCCCAGTCAGGCCTTGAACCTGCAATCCTCTTGTCTCAGCCTTCCAAGTACTTACAGGTGTGCACCACGGTGCCTGGCATCAACATAATTCTTTTGATTTATTTATTGAAATCTTTGCAAAGATTACAAAGTAAACCCATTCCCATATTTTTGCCCCCTCCATCTTCCCTATTGAGTAAATATCCACTTGCACCAGTGAAGAAAGTTTTTTTTTTTTTTCAAAATGGGTCTTTCTCATTCAACATCCCCTTCAAAGAAGAACAAGAGTGAGCCCCTGCCCTACCCAGCACTCCATTAGCTTCAGCAGATCAAAGACATGGTCAACATTTGACAGAAGCCTGTGGAGCATATTCTGTACAACCCCAGCTGCCCACAGAGGAGTGGAGAGATTCTGAGAATCAATTAATTAGTGGGGTGGAACTCATAGGAGGGACTTTGCCAGAAAAGGCAAGAGGTGGGTTTTTAGAAAAATTATTCTGACCAGAATGTCACCTTCTTGGTTGCTTAAGAAACTTTATAGCCAGGCATGGTGGTGCATGCCTGTAATCCCAGTACTTGGGAGGCTGAGACAGGAGGATCACAGATTCAAGGCCAGCCTCAGCAATTTAACAAGAATGGCAGCAACTTATCAAGACTCTGTTTCAAAATGAAAAATAAAATCCAGGCATGGTGGTGCATACCTGTAATCCTAGTACTTGGGAGGCTGAGAAGGGGATCACAGGTTTGAGGCTAGCCTCAGCAATTTAGCAAGACCCTTGGCAACTTAGTGAGACCCTGTTTCAACATAAAAGATTAAAATAAAGGCTGGGGGTGTAAATTGAAGGTAGAATGCCCCTGGGTTCAATCCCAAGTACCAAAAAGAAAAAAATAAAAAGAAGGAATCAAGCCTGCCAATGCCATGATTTCAGACTTCTAGCCTCCAGAATTGTGAGGCAAGAAATTTCTGTTGTTTAAGCCACCCAGTTTGTGGTACTTTGATATGACAGCCCCAGCTAACAAATATAGATAACCATCCCCAAACTCTTCCAGAACCTCCCCAGCAGCCATTGCTTTATGTATTACTGGGCAGAGTTTATTTTAGCCCATGACTAAACTAGTTCCTGGCAAAGGGCCTGGGATGGCACAGAATGGTTTTGGTAGGGTTCCAGCGGCACATATAGGCTTGATTCCTGACCAAAGTCAGGCCTGAATAGACAAAAATGGGAGGGAATGCTAGTGGGCAGACAACCACAGAGTACCTTGCACAGCTGAGGGCCGATTCCTTGTGACAGGCTCAGGATGCCATGTCTGCCTGGTTCTGATCAGCTAGGCTCCTTTGGGACACGACGGATATACACATACAGTCTACTTACACTGATGAAAAATTAAAGATACCCAAAATATAAGTTAGAAGAGGAACTTTGTGTTTTAGGGCAGAACTCAATGGACCCTCAGAGGAGGATCGGTTTCTTCTACTTTAACCCTGAATTGTTCGATTATACCCAGAAACGCTCAAGACAAACAATAAGCAATATTTCAAATTAATTAGCTTTTAAACTTTAACAAGGCTGACTTTACTTCTTGCTACTTAAAAGGTATTTACTTTCTTAGCACTATTTTTCTTAGAAATAAACTAACTTGTTTCTTTACTTGTATATTAAAACTTTTTTCCTTACCACCCAAAACATACTCTTGACCTTCAATGTTTCAGTCATTCTCACCGCTGTGACCCCAAACACCTGACGACCACAACTTAGAGGAAGACTTATTTGTTCACAGTTCTGGAAGTTTCATTCCTTGTTAGGACGGGTCACAAGTCTGCAGAGATCAGGAAAAGGCAGCAGGAAGCAGAAAGAGAGAGTCAGGGGATGGGATGAGGGACATATGTAATCCCCAAGGCCACACCCCCAGTGAACTACCTCCTCCAGCCACACCCTACCTGCCAATCATACCACCCAATAAATCCATTAATCTATCAATGAGATTATCACTGATAAGATTAGAAACCTCATGATGCAATCATTTAATCTCTTTACATTTTGCATTAACACATGAGCTCTTCCAGGGGACATTCTATATCCAAACCATAATATTCAATCTTCCAAATAAAGAGTAAAATGAAGAAGCAAAAATAACATGAACATTAGTGGTGAGAGTCCTACTTCAAATATGTCCAGGACAGTTGGCTACCAGGTTTACAGTGACTGGTCGCTCCAGGGGATAAAGCGGAAACACAAAGCTCTAGAAGACCTGTGACATGGGGACTTTTCCATATGACCTGTCAGTTCCACGCCTGCATTGTTTTTTGTTGTTGTTTTTGAGGTACCGGGGATTGAACCCAGGGGCGTTCTACCTCCAGGCTACACCCCCGGCCCTATTTTTTTATACTTTATTTTGAAACCGGGTCTTACGAAGTTGCGGAGGGCCTCACTAAGTAGAGAGAGAGAGAGAGAGAGAGAGAGACAGGGAGAGAGAGAGAGAGAGCTGAGGTTGGCCGCGAACCGGGATCCTTCGGTCTCCGCCTCCCAAAGTACTGGGATTACAAGCGTGCGCCACCACGCCCGGCCCCACGCCTGCATTCTTAGCTCACTCTGTCTGCAATTCCTGTTTCCTAAGCCAGTCTGCTAAGTGCACTATGGTTCTTTGTCATGGGCATTCTGTCTTTTGGGGGATTTGCTGCACCTCCATCCTGCTCTTCTTTTCACGTGGCATTTCAGCTCAGAGAGAATCTCAAATAACATAATAGCAATGGGGGAGGATGGCCCAGTCCTCAAGCTATCATCTTGTCCTTACTGGAATCTCCTGAGGTCTTCCCCTCTTGTAGAACAGAGCCACCTGGTTTCTGATCACTTGTACACGAGCTTCTGTACTGCTACTGGAGCTCAAGGTTCCCTGAGGCCCCAGTGTTCTGAGCCTATGAGTCTTGCAGGCTAAGTCACCCCCTTCGTCCCACCTGTGGCATGCAGGACCTCGTCTGTGCTCCCTGCCTCTTTCTGGAGGGCCCTGGCCTCAGTAAAGCCGTCCTGAACCTGCATATGTCCACAGGTCTCTCATCCACTGCTGAGCTACCTCCTGGGGCCATGTAGTTTCGACACCATTCCAAACACAGGAGGTTTACAACCTCCACTCCCCATATACTGGAAAACAGGAAATAAGCCCATGTGCTTGTTTCTCCAAACCTGCCTACTGGTTCAAGACCAGCCTCAGCAACATAGTGAGACCCTGTTTCAAAATTAAAAAAAAATTTTGTGTGCATGTATGTCACTATCACTGTGAATTACACTATGATGTGAGACTACAATGCACCAATAAAAGTATATATAAAAATTAGAAAAAATTTAAAAAGGACTAGTATAGCTTCAAGGTAGAAAGCCCCTAGTTTCAATCCCCAGTACCAAAATAAATAAAAATAAAAAGAGGCCGGGCGTGGTGGCGCATGCTTGTAATCCCAGTACTTTGGGAGGCAGAGACCATAGGATCCGGGTTCGCGGCCAGCCTCAGCTCTCTCACTCTCTCTCCCTGTCTCTCTCTCTCTCCTTAGTGAGGCCCTCCGCAACTTTGTGAGACCTGGTTTCAAAATAAAGTATGAAAAATAGGGCCGGGGGCATAGCACGGAGGTAGAATGCCCCTGAGTTCAATCCCCGGTACCACACACAAAAAAAATAAATAAATAAAAAATAAAGAGTGGGAGGTATAGCTCAGGGGTAGAATGCCTCTGGGTTCAATCCCCAATACCAAATAAAATAATAATAATAAAAATGATAGCCGGGCGTGGTGGCGCATGCTTGTAATCCCAGTACTTTGGGAGGCGGAGACCGGAGGATCCGGGTTCGCGGCCAGCCTCAGCGCATGCGCGCGCACGCGATCTCTCTCTCTCTCTCTCTCTCTCTCTTCTCTCTCTCTCTCTCTCTCTCTCTCTCTCTACTTAGTGAGGCCCTCTGCAACTTCGTGAGACCCGGTTTCAAAAATAAAGCATAAAAAAATAGGGCGGGGGTGTAGCGTGGAGGTAGAACGCCCCTGGGTTCAATCCCCAGTACCGCAAAAAAAAAAATAATAATGATGATGATGATGATGATGATGATGATGATGTGGCCCCAAGAGGGCTTCAAGGTACAGGCCCTCATATATATCCAGTATTCATTCCTCCGCAAGCTCCCCAACCAGGAAGCATGGCCTGTGTGTCACAGTCTACAATTTCTATTGGTGGTTCATGGTGCACTCTATAATTAATTTTTAAGCTTATTTCTCAGTGTTTGGAGGCACAGTAGAAAACAACAAAACAACAACAACAACAACAACAACAACAACAACTCTTGTTTCACTCCAAGGCTTAGTTTTCGACTAGAAAGACGGCTTCTCATTACTACTTTTTCTACCCTGGACTTTGTGGGCTTTAAAATGTCTGTTTTGAAAGTCAAAGTTGAGCAATAACTTCTTTGTTCTAGACTGTTTCCAACATTCCTTGGTGGGTCATGCACCAAGAAAACAATTCCTGCTTGATGGTTGGGGTGGGAGAGTAAAGAAATGGAAATTGCATAATTTAGTATTAAAACATTACCCCATTACAGCTCTGTTACTTTTAAATTGTGTGATTTTGGGAGAATTATCCATTTGCTTAGAAGCTCAATGTCTTGCCTGGCGTTGTGGTGCACACTTGCTTGTAATCCCAGTACTTTAGGAGGCAGAGACCGGAGGATCTGGGTTCTCAGCCAGCCTCAGCTCTCTCTCTCTCTCTTTCCCTGTCTCTTTCTCTCTCTCTCTCTCTCTCTCTCTCTCTCCCTTTCCCTGTCTCTCTCTCTCTCTTTACTTAGTGAGGCCCTCCGCAACTTTGTGAGACCCGGTTTCAAACTAAAGTATAAAAAATAGGGCCGGGGGTGTAGCGCGGAGGTAGAATGCCCCTGGGTCAATCCCCGGTACCGCAAAAAAAAAAAAAGAAGCTCAATATCTTCATTTACAAAATAGAAGAAATAAGTAGAACCTGCTTTGTGAGTTCCTCATGATGGTTAAATGAGATAATCCATGTGATGCATTCAGTGTAATACAGAGCTCTTAGTTCTTGGTTTTGAAGGCACACAGCTATACCCCAGTTCCATTTGCAACAAGTTGGAGTACAATTGAACCATCAGAAGAATGTATTAAATATTTTGAACAGGAATGGGGTGATTGTATATATGGCAGATACTAACAGCTTAGCTTCTAGACTCTTTCTCAGACCACCCAGTTACTTGAGCCCTGGAGTGGATTAAATATCCAGGAAGAATGTACCAGCATGGAAGGCCACCCCCAGAGCATACCAACATTTAAAGGGCAAGCAGAGAAAGAGGAAACTTCAGAGGAGGTGAGAGTGTCAGGGGAATCCAGAATAGTGTGGTCCATAGAAGCCACGGGACAGAATCACTTTAGTAAGGAACAAATGGGGCCGACGTGGTGGCACATGCCTGTAATCCCAGGATTTGGGAGGCTGAGACAGGAGGATTGCAGGTTCAATGTCAGCCCCAGCAACTAGCGAGACCTGATTTCAAAATAAAAAATAATGGGCTGGGGTATAGTTTGGTATCAAGTACCGAGTACCAAGTACCCCCCATGACCAAAAAAAAAAAAAAAGAAGGCCACATTTGCGCCCATGCGTGTGTGCGTGATTGTGTGTGTGTGTGTTTAGCAGAGATTTTACCCAGGGGTGTTCTACCTCCGAGCTTCACCACCAACCCTATTTTATTTTGAAACAGGGTCTCGCTAGGTTGCTGGGAGCCTCGCTAAGTTGCTGAGGCTGGTCTCATACCTGCAATCCTTCTATTTCAGCCTCCCAAGTGGGGGGAGGGGGTTTACAGGCGTGCACCACCACACTCAGCTGCAAACCACCACTTAGGAGGCAAATGCTGCAGAGTTCTCCAGAGTCCAGATTCCACTGGGTTAAGGAACGACTGGCAGATAAAGAATTGGGGCCGCAAGTGCAGACAACCTTTTTCAAGAAGCCTGGCTGTGAAGAATAATAATAGGGCTAACGCTAGAGGGAGTCAGATACAACTGGTTTTCACTAAGTTAGAAATAGGTCATCAGGGAGGAAAGGAGGAAGGTAGAGGGACCTGGAGCTGGTGGGTAGCAGAACATCCTGAGGAGGCCGGAGGATGGATGGATGCCCCAAATCAGATGGAAGCCCTGGGCTGTAGCTTCCACAGAAGAGGAAACCTCTTCCATCCTCACTGGAGGGGAGGAGAGGAGAAGGGTCCAGATGCGAGTTAGTGTGCAGCTTCAGGGGCAGGAAGGGAGCGAGATCTCATCTGATGGCTTCTCTTTTCTCTGTGAAGTAATGGGCACAGCCATCTTCTTTAGGAGATGGGAACAAGGATAAAGGATTGAGAAGAGTGAAGGCGACTATAGAGGAAAGGGTTCTATGGACTCAATGATGCACATAATAAAGCAAATTATCATCACATTCTGATTCCGACAAAAAAAAATGAAATTTGGGAAGGATTTTTTGGGGGGCTTCAAAGCAGAGCCTATATATATCCCATTGGCTCTGTACACTGCATAAGAACACACATGAAAAAACGCGTATGCAGTTTCTTCATACATGTGTGGTGCAGCAGGATTTCATCTGCCTAGCTATTGACACTTATAGCCAAACCACCAAACCAAAGCACCCCAACTAAGGGAGCCCTTTAGTATTCTGATGTGAAAGTACAGCGACCTGGTAAAGTAAACTCATGGTGAAACCATTCCAAAATTTCTGGAAGAAACTAATGAGCTCTTCACATTTAAAGAAATTTCAACCACCACTAGGTGGCGTTTTGTTCAATTAATTCACACTAAAATTTTTCTTTTGATTCCTATTGCAGAAGGAAATATATTGAAAAGTAAATATGCTACCAGCTGCATTTCAGTCATAAAATATTTGTTTTCTGGATAGTTCCAATCTTCTAGACCAGCTGCAGTATAAATGAAAATTTCGCTTTTCTCACGTGTTATATCCTTTTCTATTTGTCTATATGTGAAACAGAAATAAATATTTTGTATGTGTGTGTCCCTTCCAAAAGACCAGGGGAATGGAAAGACATAGGCGATAACTCATCTATGAGAGAAGTATGAATGTTTGCCTGCCTGAAAAATCATTTTGAAGTTATAATTCTTTTCAAATACAAAATAAAAATTTCTTTTTCTTTTCTTTGTGGTACTGGGGATCGAATCCAGGGGCATTCTACCTCCAAGCTATCCCTGCAGCCCTTTTATTTTTTTGTTTTGAAACAGGGTCTCACTAAATTGCTGAGAGTCTCTACATTGCTGAGACTGTCCCCAAACCTGCGATCCTTCTGTCTCATGTGATGCTTTGTAACTTAGCCGACATGTGAGGTGACACAGGGCAGGGACCCCATAGCATCCCACCCAGCCTCCAGTCATCTTTATTGCTTCCCAAAGCATGTTTCCCTACCAACTGAGCCTCCATTCTCTGTCATTTCATGTCATCCAACTCCCCAACTCCCCAGTTCCTACTGTTGCTGATTGGAGCAACCATGACAGCTCAGCCCATGCTCCCTGGTTCTTTCCTCCTGGAATTCCATGAGATAAAACTGTCTTATCCTGTGACCCTTGAGAAAAACTAACAGAATCAGCAAAGTTATAAAATCAGCTAATGTGCTCCACATGTATAGTAACGATCCTACCCTAATTCCACTGGTGCCACCTGTGGAAGCTGGAGGAGTGGACACTGAGAGAGCAGATGGCAAGAAACAAAGCCAAGGACTTGAGCACTGAACGTTCACCCCCAGGGCTTCCGGGATGGGCCCATGGGCTTAGTGGAGGCTTTTCCTCCTGTGTACCCCACTGCCACGTTCATAAAGAGCCCTTCTAAATGAATGATTAAGGCCAGTTGTGGTGGCGCACACTTGCAATCCCAGTACTTGGGAGGCTGAGACAGGAAGATTGCAGGTTCAAAGCCAGCCTCAGCAACTCAATGAGGCGCTTAGCAACTTAGCGAGACTTTGTTTCCAAATTAAAAATAAAATAGATCTGGGGGGTATAGACCAGAGGTAGAAGGCCCATGAGTTCCATCCCCAGTACCACACACACACACACACACACACACATACACACACACACACAAAGAATGAATGATTATATACTAGTGTCAATACCACCTCTAGAAAGATAAGCAAAGAACAAGATTTGGGTATGGAAGGAGCCCAACCTAGGGGCTAAGGGCACTTGACTTCCGGCCCCTTCTGGGAGCAGGAGGTGAGCTATTGCTTCTGAGCCTAGATCTTCTTGGGTCAGCTGTGGATCAGACCCAGAAGCTTCCAGGTCTGCACCTGGAGCCTCTTTGGCCAGGTGACCTGAGACTGCAGACCCAGCCACACAGGCTCAGTCAACTCTCAGTGGCAACCACATGTGGTTACTGAGTTCCAAGAGCATCCAAGGAAGCATGGGCACTACAAAGCCACAGAGATCCTCTGAGTGTCTCTGGCCCTCAGGCTGCTGGCAACAACTGTGCTCCAGGCTGAGGTGCCTTCCCTGCACCACAGTGAGAGCTGAGACCAGGTGGGGAAATTTAAAAAGACCTAATGAGACTTTTCCTGAGGGTCCTGGGATAGTGTGGGAGACTACCATACAGGAAAAAAAATGAATAAAAATGAAAACAAGAACACTTCAAATCCTAGCTAAGCAACTCCCTAACAACAACCATAGAAGCCAACAACCAGAAAAACCTTACCTTCACAGAGGCTCAGACGTCCAGGCTGGTGGCCCTTCCTGCTCTCAGCCCACCGGGGACAGGAGGAGCTCACTCCCAGGTGTCTGCACGCCTCGAATCTCAGCCTAGCCGCATCCAACACGTGTCTGTCACTCACTCCAGCCCAAAGCCTTTTGTGGGGGCCTGAACTGTTCCCAGGACAACTAGCAGTGGAAATAGTCAGCCCTTTCAAGGGAAAAAATCCATTCCCCTAACAAAAGCTTTAAGACTCATATGGATAACCATCCAAAAATTATTAGTACACTCAAAATCTAGGTTCTTCTAATAAGAGAAGATATTTGGAACATAAAAAGCTAAATTGAAATTGTGTTGTATGTTAAACTGAGTCTAATTAGAATTTGGAAGTCTTGGGATCTAGTCTGTCCATGTTTTACTTTTTTATTGGTTTGGTACTGGGGATTGAACTCAGGGGCATTCTACCTCTGAGCTACATCCCCAGTCCTATTTTATTTTTTATTTTTGAAACAGGGTCTCGCCAAGTTGCGGAGGGCCTCATTAAGTTGACTATTCTTTTCTCAATACATTCCAAGAGAGCCAGGTACAGTGGCGCACACCTGTAATCCCAGCAACTCTGAAGGTCGAGGCCGAAGGATGACAAGTTGGAAGCCAGCCTGGGCAACTTAGCAAGACCCTGTCTTAAAAAGGGGGGGTGGCTGGAGGTATAGCTCAGTGGTAGCTCTGGTTCAATCCCCAGTACCAAAAAAAAGTCCCAAGAATCTCACATGTAATCCAATCATTCAATGAACCAGAATTTAATCCTCTGCCTGTACCAGTGACAGGGAGGCTGGGAAATGTAGTTGTGCCAGTTATGAGGTACATTTCCACCTGTCTACACTGTTTTTGATGCTAGGAATGGGACTCTGCAAACATTTCTCCTTTATCTGTTGGCTTTGTCACAACTTCCACCACTAGGGGGCACTAGAGGGAAATGTGAAGGAAGTTAGTGGCAGGGATGCTAAGAAATCTGAACCCTTGTAGGTAGGCTTGCCCTTACATTTTTGAGGTCTGGAGAGAGAATATTTAGACATCTACACCTATATACCAGGTGTCTAAATATTTAAATGTTATAAACCTATAAACCACACTAAAAGTTATTAAATAAAGTATGTTCTACCCTTCTACCTTGACAAATATTTCTATATTGACAAAATTTAAAATCAGGTAAAGTTTTTTTGTTGTTGTTTTTTTTGCGGTACCGGGGAGTTCTACCTCCGCGCTACGCCCCTGGCCCTATTTTTTATACTTTATTTT
>PVJS01043973.1:0-16852 GCA_004027185.1 Glis glis | reverse complement strand
CCCCATCCCCCACGCAGCTCTGTCATCTCAGTGCCCCATCCCCCATGCAGCCCTGTCATCTCAGTGCCCCATCCCCCATGCAGCCCTGTCATCTCAGTGTCCCCTCCAAGGACAGCCCCCACTCTGTTCAATTTTGTTGGGCCACCTGGCCATGGAAAAGTTATTTTCAGTACCTGTTTATTAGCTTTCATAATCTCATTATATATTAGTAAATGATTAATATTATTATATTGACATTTTGTAGGTATTTTAGATAGAGGGGCCAATCATCAACATTACTAAATGCATGCTTTATTTTTCCTTTACTAGAAATTATTAATTTGCCTAATATTCTCTGGTAACCTTTGTTGCAGTAATTCTTATAAAATCTGGCACTTTTTTCCTTTCTCTTTCCTCCTTTCTCCAACTCTCCAAACCCCTGTACATTGACAAAACAATCCATCTTCCAGAATGGCTCTCACAAGTTCACCAAGGGCTCCCCACCCTGCTTTTCTTTCATCTCTTCCTCCAATAGATTTTACCACCTAATTTCTTGAGATAGTGAAGTGAGTAGCTAGAAAATTAGAGAAGCCTTGACCAATTAGCCTTAAACTGTCAGTTGCATTCCTAATTCTCAGATAAATGACCGAGTTCTGCAGCTCAAATGCCATCCTGTTTCTTTTCCAGACATGCCAGAGCACATAACCAATCATTCCTCTCCATTTGCTAAATGGTCACAGAGGCACGTGTGTGTCCTTACTCTCGTGCGGCAGTGCCCAAGTCTTTCTTCTGTAAGACCTCTGTCTCTTACAGAAGTGTGAGGATTGAATAATGAAGGAATCAGTCCCTATAAAGTACTTTGAAGGACAGATGTCAGGTGTCATCACGTGTTCTTTCTGACCCTTGCTGACTGTCATTTCCCCTGAGCTGGCCTCTACAAATGGATCCCGGTCACTAGCTAAAATCATGGGGCTTTGGCTAACAATATCCCACATTAACAGTGTTCATTGTGTGCCAGGAACTGCTCTCAGAGCTTTGTATATACATTAATCCATTCAAAGATGAACCAGCATACTTAGTGTTGTTGATTTATGTTTTTCAGGTTGAAAATTGGTGTCCTCATTTACCTTGGAGAGCAAAAAATCCCTACGAAGAAGCTGATCATAATTCATTGGTAAATGATTTTGGAAAACTCTTCCTAGACTTGTATATTTAGGCCAAATGCTAATTGATGTGGAGTCTTTTAGAAATCCCACTTTAATCTAAACAGTGTTCAACTGAGGAACTTCGGTCACTGGTCCTATGATAATCCAAGTGACCAAATCAGTCAACCAGTTAGCAGAGATTTATTTATTAAGCAGTTTGCTGAGGATCCCTCAGTGATGGACTAGAGATGGGAATAAGACCTGGTGCCAGATGAGGAGGCCCTGGGTGATCTAATGAAAGGGATAGTTGTAAATAATGACCATGCCTGTCAGTGTGCTTGAATGCAGGCCAGTGGGTATTAATGAAGGGAGGCCATGTCAGCCTACTGAGGTCAGGGTAGATTGCATAGAGAAGACAACATTGGAGCTGAATTTAAAATGATGAGTGTTTCTGTGAGGTCAGAGAGAGAAGGAGATGATGTCTCATGTGGAAATGAGTGCTTGTTATTGCAGACCATGGCTTTATGGGACAAGACCAGAGGGTTTGGATGAGCTAGGTTGCAGACAAGATTAGGAAAGTGGGGAGGGGACTGTGAACAACTTTGTGCCACCTTGAGAGCTTAGGTCTTTTATTCTTTAGACCAGGGGATCAGCAAACTTTTTCTTTAAAAGGCTGGATAGTAAATATTTTCATCTTTGCAAACCATGCAGTCTCTGTTGCAGCTGTTGCCATTCTTGCACAGAAAGTAGGCATAGGCAGTATGCAAATGAAGGGGCATGGCTATGTGCCAATACAACTTTATGCACAGAAACAGGCAGTAAGGAGCGTTGGCCACAGGGTCACAGTTTTCTGGCCTGTGCTATAGACCATGGGGACCTTGGAAGATTGCCTAGTCCAGGAGGGAGATGAGTGTTTAAAATTAACTGTGGTGACTGCTGAGAGATAGATTCAGTGTATTCGAGGTATTCTGTGAAATAAATACTGGTATAACATTATTATGTTTCTCTCTTCCAGTCATGAGGTATATCCAGCTACATGATCCCAAATATTAGGGAAAATATTCATCCTGGGCTTTAAATTATTTTGGCCTGAATTCTAAGTTGTATTCAGCTGTGTTAGAAAAATAGTATCCCTGGCTTTTAAATTCCTTAGAAAATAACAAATTTTTGTTGGTTTGGACTGGGATAAAACTAGAAGATGAGCATTTATTTCCCCATTTAACTCCATGGGCAGAAAGAGAGGCTGTTTGGCAGCCTGCACGATGTCGGGTAGCCTGTTGAGAGCTGACTTCAGTTTTCCCAGGAGTCTGCTGCCTTGCACCAGATCCAAGTGGCACAATAAATTTCAACACAGAGAATGTCAAGGTACATCAAACATATCCATTGTAAAGCTGCATTTTAATATAGCTCAGGGCTTTGCAACGACTGTGCTGCCTTTTCTCAATTTCTAATTTTTTAATGATGTTCCTTACAACAGATCAGCAGTCAGGGGCCTTTGCTTCAGTTTGCAGTCCTGGGACCTACAAGTAAAAGCTGTGCAGCAAGACAAGACTCCTTTTTGAAGGCCTGGGTTTAATTGACTAGCTCTTTCAAGTTTTCAAATGTCACATCACGAAAACCATTATGCTTTCTGGCTTTTTATCTGCTGTTCATTTTATTAAATTTCTGTTTCTAGGCGGAAATTCGTACGGATTTTAATATTCTCTACAGTATGATGAAAAAGCATGAAGAATTCCGGTGGATGAGACTAAGAATCTGGCGAATGGCTGATGCGTGGATCCAAGCAATCAAGTCTCTGGCAGAAAAGCAAAATCTTGAAAAGAGAAAGCGGAAGAAAGTGAGTTTCTTTTTAGTTCAGTTCATTTAGATGCCAGTATTCTTTTAAATTTGGGTTTGCTTGGAAACAAGACCAAGAGAAATGTCATGTCTTAATGATATTCCCTCGGGTTGAATCAGTTCAGCCTTCTGTACCGCCCTTGTTGGGGTTTTCTTTCCCACAGTACTCTGATTCAGCAGGGACCAGCACACTTTTCTTGGATGAAGATGGCTTAGAAGATGCTGTATCCCATTACTGATAGATTAAGTGACATGGCTTTGGGTTAGCTGTTCTGATTTCAGAACTGAGCAAGCTGAACAGTTTGTCCCCACATGTTAAATGAGTTTAGTTTTTCTAATCTAATTAAATTTATTTATTTATGTATTTATGTATTTATTTAATTTATGTTACTGAAGACTGAACCCAGGGTTGCTCTCCTACTGAGGCACATCCCAGCCCTTTTTATTTTTTATTTTGAGACATGATCTTACTAAGTTGCCCAGGCTGGCTTTGAACCTACAATCATCCTGTCTCAGACATCCAAGTCACTGTGATTGCAGGTATGTTTCACTGCACCTGGCCTATTTGTTATCTTTGAAAAAGAAAATACACATGCACTTTGCAAGACTCCCCCCCCTCCAGTCACTGTTTGTTGGGTCAATTTTTCTTTGATTCCTTGAGTTAGTTAAGATGGAAAGACCAAACTTTGTGGCACCAATTAGTTGTGTATGGAAAAGCATGGGGTCAGGTGCTGGAGATGGACTATAGAAAGAAATACAGAATGTTTCTATATAGTCCTATGGAGTAATCTTCAGGATGTATTGTTAGGTGGAAAAAGTTAGGTGGAGAATAGCACACATTATTTTTAAAAGAGAAAGGGAATTTTTTTTATCTACATGTATGCATGTAGATCCATACCTACACACATTTGTAGAGATGATGTACTATGTTTATTGTTCATATTTTTATAAAGTGAAAGATAAATCATAAATTTAAAAATAAAGGAGATGGATGGTTTTGATGGCTGTGTGAGTGTTCTATTTTTTTTTTTTTTTTTTTTTTTTGCGGTACTGGGGATTGAATCCAGGGGCATTCTACCTCCGAGCTATACCCCCAGCCCTATTTTTTATTCTTTATTTTGAAACACGGTCTCACTGACTTGCTGAGGGCCTCACTAAGTAGCTGAGGCTGGCTGCAAACCTGTGATCCTCCTATCTCAGCCTCCCAAGTACTGGGATTACAAGCGTGCACCACCACGCCCAGCTGTGTGAGCATTCTTAATGCTACTGAACAGTATATGTTCAAATGGTGAATTTGATGTTAGGCATATTTTACAATAAGAAAAATACACCAAAGAAGGAAAGAATAGAATAGTGGAGGCAACAGGGATAGAAACTAGACTTCTCTGAATATATCTTACTTTGTAGATTTAACACTGAAACCAGTGTATGTAAATGTGAAAATTAATTGCCAAAAAAAAAAGCCATACCTAAAAGCCATAAGGAAAGTAAATCATCTGACCACACATCTATCCAGTTTTGATATGAGCACACAAAGAGAAGGACTTTTCTTAATGCCTTTAGAACACAGTAAATCAAATATTTCTGATGGGGTATCACAGAGGACAAAAAGAGCTGCAAAAATATTTTTAAACACTTTTTATGAATCATGTGGTATGTGAAAGTATTGATAGTCTCATTCTGAATTCATTGTGAATCTTGGGATACCACAAATGACTGATTATGTTTGGGTCTTTGAGAAGTGGGATTTTTATTGTGATAGAAGGGAAATAACAGGTGTAAGAAGAATAGTGTTATGTAAAAACATTACAGTCCTCTGTTTGAATTGGAAATGCCAGTAAGAACTCGTGATTTGTTTTATCTTAGAAGAAAAATATATTTCCCAGCTAGGGCCACTGAAAAGGCTTTCAAATAGTGATTAACTAGAGTCCCTTAAGCCCCAGACTTTGATCTCTAAATGTTATTTCCACTAGGTGGTATAAGAGGTTCTTGGAAAAATGGCTCATTAAGGTCTGAGACAGAAATTGTAAATGATGAGCTTGGAACATCTTGTCATACCCAAGAGCTGAGAAGCTATCAGACCCTGTTAGAATTGTGTTCAAAGAATTGAGGAACCAACTTGAATGGCCTCCCACTGGCCAATGTGTGACAATTTATAGTCAAGAAGGGTAATGACCACAATTTTTTAAACACATTAAATATGCTTACATCCATGATTTTATAATATTTTAAAAAATGAAGCCTCATGGATCATCATTAAAGTACACTAAATTAACACATTTGTTATTCTGAAAAATGGTAAACGGAAGAAATCACGTATTTCCAGGCTCATTCTATGCCAACTGTACCTTAGTGCGACCAAATAGCTAATGGGAAGTAGTCTGTCTTTACGGAAATATTCTGGCTAATAAATTAAAAGGAATGAGCGATTACCACTATTTTGCACCCCGCAAATGGGTTGATGGGTCAAGTTAGTGATCATCAGTGGCTGCTAACATCCTAAAACAGAGATACCCAGACATTGTTCCCACCACCAGAAGTCCACAGCACAACCTATGAAGTATTGCCAGAAAAATTTGAATCTGATTTTGATTTTAAGATCGAATTACTAATTTTCCATAAATAAAAGGGACAGAATAATCTCTTCTACAATATCTTGGGATTGCAATCAGTAAAATCCAGAGTATGGGAGACTCAAGACAACCCAGTATCTTTGATAAATAAATTATAATACCACCCCCCAGGAATTAGAGATTAAAGGAGACCAAGAGACATATGAGGCAATTTTAATGTGTGCACTTTGACTTCTGAATCACACAACTGCACTGAAAATAAAAGGGTCAGCTGAAAAAGTAAACATGAATTGGGTATTGAATGATAATTGGATGGTATTAAGGAATAATTAGCTCTTTTAGGGGCAATAGTAATGTAGTTATCTTTTTTTAACTGAAGGCTTATTTAGTTTAGAGATGCATACTGAAATATTTATAGATGGAAAAATATGTCCAGAATTTGCTTCAAAATAATCTAGAGGGATTGGGAGAAAAGGGGAATGACTAAATAAAATTTGTCATGAATTAATAATGTTCGTAGCAAATGTATTGGGGTTGACTATATTGTCATGTCTACTTTTCTTTGTGTTTGAAATTTTCTATAGTAAAAGTCTGAAAATATTCCAGCTGTGGGAAAAAGCCCAATATTGTTAAAAGATACTCTAATGTCCTGGCTAACTTTCCTTTAATTCTGATTTTACAAATATACCCCATTTTTAAAAAGCAGGACAGTCTGTCTCTTCCTCATGCTCATAGCCAAACTAGGGTCAGTAATGATTCTGTTTTTAAAAAACAAAATTATTTCCTTTCTTTCTTTGTATGTTCTAGAAAAATGGCATGCCCCACCTTGAGATCTCATGGGGAGGTGAAGGTGATTTCCGAATTGGCTGGTGGCCTTGCAATGCGTTTCTGTGGACCCTATGCTTGCTTCCGTGGAGTCAGCATGTGCCTCTTCTTTGTTTTTCAGGTCCTCGTTCACCTGGGACTCCTGACCAAGGAATCTGGATTTAAGATCGCAGAGACAGCATTCAGTGGCGGCCCTCTCGGTGAATTAGTTCAGTGGAGTGATTTAATTACATCTCTGTACTTACTGGGCCATGACATTAGGATTTCAGCTTCGCTGGCTGAGCTCAAGGAGTAAGGAGATTACTTTTCAATTTTAAAATCAGAATACAAAAAACGAAATTGTAAACTCTTAAAGCCCTCTATTAGTGTGTAATTTCTTGTGGAGGAAAATGAAAGTGATAATTCACTAAACAGGAGATAAGAAGATTATTTTCAGGAGCTAAATACATACACTGTGAAAAGGATAATATGTTTTCATTGTAGCTGCAGGCTCCTGAGGCTTCATAAATGAATGCCAGAAAATTCAAACTAAGGAGCTTATTCTTTGCTGTTACAGGTGCTTCCAACATCTGCACCACAAAACGTTATTGACTTTCCTAATTCCCTGTCTCTTGCTGAAATGCATACCGCTCCCCACTCAACATCAAGCTTTCTAAACCTTAAAACAGTGCAGGTTCCTGTTTATAATTTAATTTGGATGAAATGAATTTCCTGAAAGCCCTGAACCAATCCTTTTTCAATTAGCTAACTTTCAATGCAGGCTGTTAATTCTTCCTGGGTCTTCTCTTTCATTAAAATTTGCATCTAGCTCCAGCCTACTCTGAATCCCTTTTAGATGAACACAGCTGACCAAGGAGGGACACTTAGACCCCCTCACCCCGGGGTAACTGCCTGTAGGAATTTCCTACCAAGCTGCCAAAGCATCATGTTGAAATGTCAAGTAATTTCAGAAGAAATACCTTGAAGGAATGTTCTAGAGATGGGAGGTGTGTTAAAAAAATAGACGTTTCACCTGTACCTGCTATATCATTTCATGCAAGACACTGATGCCCAGGGAGGTCACTTGTGTTAGCTCTGAGGTCCACACCTGGTTGGTAGCAGTATATTGAGATGAAAGCAATGTCAGTAAGATCATATCAGCTATCATTTATTAATGATTTCCAGGTGCTACAACAAAGGTTAACTTACAGTAATAGCATCAACAATTATGACAGCCATAATATTGATGATGACTATTAATGACCAACCTTTGTGGACCATTTACTGTGCACCACATACTAAGCACTTCATGTGTTTTATCTTATTTCGACTTTAGCACTGGGAAGTAGATGCTGTTGCTATCTGCATTTTAAAGATGAGGAAACGGAGGCTCAAACTAAAAAGAGTTGTCTGAGGTTTCATAGCACATGGCAGGGTGGAGATCTGAGCCTGTGTCTATCTGACTTCAGAGCAGCGCTCCTACCCACAGTCCTCCATTGGTCCTTTCAGAGCTGGATAAACCTGAGGACATTTGAACCCTTAATCATCACTCTGGTGCTTTTAACAGGCTGCTTCCTGCTGCCTTCTTCCTGCTTGCTTTAAAACATGTTGGGTGCACAACCTATAAAGTGAACACGTTTGTACATTTCCCAGTCATTCATTCTGTGCCTTCCGTGGGCTGTTTTTTTGGTACAGAGCCTATAGTGATGACCAGTGTGTGGTTAAGGAGCTGCCAATCTTTTGATAATTGCAGCTAATACATTAAATAATAATTATACTAATTACAATTCTATTAGTGCTAATTGAAGTGTGGATACTAGCATGTAAGCACAGAGAATGCAGATAACTGTGAATGTCATTCACTGCCATGTTTTTAGCACCGAGTCCATAACATACAGTGGGTGCTCCTACAACTATTGAACAAATGAGTGGAGGAATGAGTGAGTGAGTGAGTGAGTGAGTGAGTGAGTGAGTGCGTGCGTGAGTGAGTGAATGGAGTACTGTGGAAGTACCAGGGACAAGAACTGCCCTGGGAACTGAGGAAAGGCATACTAGACATTTATCAGGGAGACTTGATGGTCATGGGAAAGTCTGTAGTCTTTGTGCACATTGGGGTCAGGGCTGCATGTGTTTTATTTAAGAGTAGAATGAAAATAGAAAACAAAAGGGACTTCAGGGGGAGAGGGAGAAGTAATGAGGGAAACACTTCCATTGACATTATGTACGAATGTGAGAATACCAATGCCAATTTTAGTATCTTGAATGGGGAAGGAGGAGAGTGGGGAGGGAGCCAGGGAAAAACTTCTCAAGTGCTGTGTGCATGTATGTCACTATCACTGTGAACTCCATTATGATGTGAGACTATAATGCACCAATAAAAAGTATTAAAAAATATACAAAGGGAAGAAAAAACTAAAAGGTACTTCAGTCAAATGATCAGAGAAACCAGTAGAATAGTGGGAAGGGGTTGGGACAGGGAGCAGGGGAGGGGGAAAACCCAGGCCGAAAGAGGGAACAGTTCAAATGAGGTTATCCCCATCCATGAAGGCACCAATACCAGTCTCACTACATGTACAGGGAGGGAGGAAGTGGGAGCAGGGCGGGATACAGAGGGAAACACACCAAGTGATGTATTTATGTATCACTTTGAATCTTACTATGATATGTAATTATAATGTACCAATGAAGTATATAAAAAGACAATTATAGATAATTATGGAAGCCATATAGAGCAGTGGCCCCCAAATATGCCCACTCATTAGAATCACTTGGGGATCTTTTTATTATTTTTTTGTAAGTTTGGGGGAATTTCTTTAAAACCTCCAAAACATTGACCATTCCCTAATTAAATCACAACCTTTGGGAGTAGGATGCAGCCATAAGATTTTGTGATGCCTCCAGGTAATTTCATCGTACAGAAAATTTGGGGACTACTGAACATGGGCAAACTATGGCTGAGTGGGCCAAATCCAGCCCTCCTCTGCCTGTTTTTGTAAATAAAGTTTCAGAGAGCAGGTCCACAGCCCTTTTTAGGCATTGCTTATGGCTGCATTTATCCTACTATGGCAAAGCTGAATAATTGTGATGGAGAATGAGTGGCCTATAAAGATGAAAGTATTTATTATCTGGCCCTTAACAGAAAAAGTTTCCCAGTTCTCAGAAAGAAATTGATTATATGGAACCTGGCTTCCATATAATGGAAGGATGAAGAGGAAGGATGGTGCCTGAGGCTCTAGGGAGGGTGGAACTGTATATCAGAAGCCTGCGTGTGACTCTCATCATTTGAAGTAGGATTTTCATAAAGTGGTGGAGGATTACAGTGGGGCATGAGCAGGGCCAAGAGGCAATGGTGACAACTGGCTTGTGCATACATAGCAGGATGCTCTGTATTTATTCCCACATGTGAAGCTGCCATGCCAGTCAAGTACCTTGGCCTGCCTTCCTTGAGTGCTTGCAACGGTGGGTTTGTATGTCTGCATGGAAGGGTGGATCAGCAGGGGAAACAAGACTAATGAAAAAGTCTAAGCCATGGCACCAGTTCTATAATGCAGTCAAGCTAGGAGAGATTCGACATAAGAGGAACAAAACTAGGGAAGAGAGAACACTGGAGGGGAAGTAATTAGTACTCTAGAGACTAGAAGTCAAACACATTTAGAGAATGGGAAGGTCAGATAAGTAATAAGGACACCATCATCTTTGTGTTCAATTATTTTTTCCTGACCGATAAGGAAAAGAAAGATTCAGAGAGGTTGAATAATGTTTCAGGTCTTGTAGCTGCTGTTCAGTGGAGGTGAAGTCAGAGCCACCCAATTTTCCTTGAATTCAAAGGCTGTGTTTCACCACCATTTGGTTTTGCAGGAGTCAGAATTGGGCCTCTGAGTTGCCCTTAATGGGTGGGGAGAATTGAAACAGGCAACAAAATTGCAAGGGCCATGTCTCTTGTAAGAATTTGGGGAATGGTTTTTTGCCAAGGTTGGCATCTCAAAGAAAATGGTTTCTTTTCTTTTCTGCCCTTTCTCCAGAATTATGAAGAAGGTTGTGGGGAATCGATCTGGCTGCCCTACCGTGGGAGACAGAATCGTCGAGCTCATTTATATTGATATTGTAGGACTCGCTCAGTTCAAGAAAACTCTGGGACCATCCTGGGTTCATTACCAGTAAGTGCTACATACTGTTAACTTAAGTTTTTGGTGATCATTTTCACCCTTGCTAACAAGGACTCCATGGTTGTGGAAAAGATGATTAAATATTATCTTTTGAACTGTATGGAATGTGTTTCCCATTCCTAATTGAAATTCAGATTCTTCACAGTGCCTTTCTACTTCCTAGTGCTATTAATTATTTTCATTGATGTCTTGAGAATAGAAAACAAGTGTCCAACCTTCTTTTTTATCCTCCCTAATACCTAACATTCTTCTCTCAGTATGATTACACGGGTCTCATCTGTGTTTAGTCAAGTAAGGATTGTGATAAAATATGGACAATGTTGCTTCTATCGTCCTTAGGTTTGAGAGGATGACTCATTTCTCTTACCTCTTCTCTCTCTAGTATTCTTGTCATTCTTGGGAGGGAAAGCCAGGGTGCCTTGTGTAAATGCTGAGCTCTTGCGCTTTTAATCATAAGTGTGTGCTTAGTGTGACAACGGTGCTTGTGTGCTCTGTGCACAGTGTTTGTTACTTAGTAGAATGGCTCAGTGTTTCCCTGGATGTCGGTTTGGAATCACAATTTGGCATTTGAAATGATTTCACATGGTCTAAAAACATAGCATTAAATATAACATTGAACTCTAAAATGAGATTTATTATTTTTCCAATTTTTTTCAGTCTTTCTGAGAAGATGCTACTATATCTCCAACACTTCTTTTAGCACTTGCATGTATTTTTAACAAAGTGAGAGTAGCTATGTGTGCAAGCCTTAAGCACACAAAAGCAGCTATTTTGAATTTAATAATTTTTGTTTTGTTTTGTTTTGCAAAGCTAGGGAATTAACTTAGAGCCTCCTGCATGCTAGGCAAGCACTTCACTACTGAGCTACTTCCTCAACCTCTAGTAATACTTTCTTAAGGTGTTTTTTATTTCCTTCTGTTTATTGCCATTGATACCAGCTTTTATTTATGATCTATAAAATTTATTTTTAAAAAATTTAAAGGGTGACTAAATTTAAACAAAGATCACATATGAGTAATGTAAATGGTACATGAATCTGGGTAAAAATCATAAAGGCTAGGTAAACGCATACCAGTGATAGTAAATACTAACCTACAGTTGAACCAGTTTACTAAGAAAACAATCTGAAAATATTTCAACTAGTACAGCATAGAAATCTCTCTGTCTTTCTTTTCTACTGCTACTGGGTAGAGAAATGTTTTGATGTAGTATTCTAGCCTAACCAATAAATGAATTTGAATGACCTAACCTATTAACTTGAATATCCAAGGTCATGTCAGATGGGAAGTCCTTTAGAAGTCAGACAGAAGCCCAAACTGAAAATACTAAGAATCTTATCAAAAACATTGAGGGAAGAGATGCCCTTTGTCTGTAAAATTTTCTTGCAGTTTGTATTTTTTTCAACAGCAATGATTTTCTCATTGGGCAATGAAACATTCATAGGGAAGGGATTAATGGAATAGAGACTGTTCTTTTCCTTTCTTGCAGATATAGTTTCATTAAAAGAAAAAAAAACAAAATTAAAAACTTGGTTTGGACAAGGCTAGCACTTAACTAACTGGTGTGCACTAGCAGTATCAGCCAGCTGAAGGTCTGTTGGTGCCCTAGCCCTCCCTGCATGCTTCCAATGGGTCACCTGCATGTGACCTAAGTGAAAGATTCCATTGAGATGCTGAGCAGATCCCCTAGGAAGCTGTTTTCCATTTCTTTCCCCTTTCAAAAGTAGAAGTTGTCAGGGCTGTCTGTATTAATCTTGGTTGAGGGTAGATGGTGTGAATTGCATTTCATGTACTTTTATCATCTGATCTTCCAATTGGGAGCAAGCCCTTTAGACCAGTTGATCTTTGGAAGATATTTGTAAATTCTATCCAATTAGCATAAGGATCTAGGAAATTCAATCAGACATTTATTAAATATCTACATGTGACTAATATTCTGCTAGGTATTTTGAAACTCATACCCCTTTTGCCTCTTAGAGGACTTTTGTTGAGCTGGGCGTGGTGACACACACTTGTAATCCCAGTCCTTGGGAGGCTGAAACTGGAGGATCCAGGTTCTCGGCCAGCCTCAGCTACTTAGTGAGGCCCTCCGCAACTTAGTGAGACCCTGTTTCAAAATAAAGAATAAAAAATAGGGCTGGGGGTGTAGCTCAGAGGTACAGTGCCCCTGAGTTCAATCCTCGGTACCACACACAAAAAAAAAGACTTTTGCTAGACATACAAGACAGGACGGTGCAAGCAGTCCAAGACATGCTGTGTTTTATATCAAACTCCAAACTGGAGAGTAGGTCCTGGCAAGGAGCTTGAGAACATCCATCTCAAAGAAATGTAGCTGAGAGCAAAGAGAGGGTTCCTGGAGCCATTTGGCATTGCTGCTGAGGTCTGTGTTGAGGGCCAGCTGCCTCAGGCATCCAGGCAAATATCTCTTTAAGTCATCAGTCTGTTCCTGATGCTCCAGACACACAACAGGCATAGAGAGATGGCATAAGTATTAACAACACAAACCCAATTCCAAAACAGACGTAGAACATGATTGAAGAAGAAAAACTATGATGTCAAACCTCCCATGTCACAAAGGGCAGTCTTCTATGGTTTACAAAACAAACCCATGTAAGCTAGAAAACAAGCAACACCTAAGCTAAACCCTCAAGTAAAAGAGTATGGAATAAAATTCCTGGGAGATGTTGGATCATTGTAGTCTTCTCTTACCAAGAACTGAGCAGTGACTTACATCTCCACCCTGTACTGAGTGGAGGTTTTTAGGAGGTAGGCCTCTCCCAGACAACTTTGCTCATCAGGATTTAATCGTCCAAATTAAATTAGTGAGACCCTGTTTCAAAATAAAGAATAAAAAATAGACCTGGGGGTGGAGCTCAGAGGTAGAAAGCCCATGGGTTCAATCCCCAGTACCACACACACACACACACACACACACACACAAAATAGCAAGAATAAAACTCTGAGTTAAAAATACAGTCACCAGCCTAAGCTAGAGAGGAATGTGGACTGTAGGAATAAATTGCAAATAAGTGGAAAGAGCTAAAACCTTCAAGGCAAGGCTCCCTACCACTGGGCGGCTCCTTTCTGGCTTCTTTCTCCCTACTGGAATGTTTGAACCACAGCGTGGTCTTGGTGAATACCAGCTCTAATTCCCTGCAGAAGCTGAGCCTTCCCTTGTCCCATGTATCAGCAGGTGTCCCTCCCCTCCTCCTCTCACATCAACCTTCTGCAGAGCCACCACCATCATTCCTGCCATGTTCAGAACACGGCCATCTTTCCCAGAAGAAAATATACTGGTCCAACCCACTCCTGCAGCATCTTATTTAAAAGGAAACAGATAGAAGAAATGTGAATGTTTTATTAAGAAAAGGAACGGAGTTTCCTACACTATTGAAAGAAGCATCAATGAATTCCTTGGGACCCTCTCTTTCTCTTTCCTGGGATGGTGGTCCCCCATTTCTGTCTGCCTATGGGCTGCCAGGCTGAAAACAGGTCCTTGTTGATATTGCTAAAATAGCCACAATGCTGAGAGCATGTTCCATGAGAGCTATGCAAGGATCCCAAACCAGGCAATTCTTTCTGTGGTCAGTGTGTATTTGACTGTGTGGTCTAGGCCTTCCCTCTTTCTTCTCTTCTTTGTCTAGACATATAGTGCTGAGAAAAATTGGCATTTAAAAATTATAATTTATGAATGTGCTTCTGGAAAGTTCAATCTGGGATTTGACCCCCCACACACACACACACACAATCTTACATTGAAATGGAAAATAGAAATTGAAAGAATGGCTTCCTAATGGTAAGAAAAGGAAAAAAGAAATTAAAATTCATAAAAGTTATTGCCGTCATCTAATTCTAAAATGTGGGCTCTAATCTTTATTTATTTTTACACTTATTGGTCCGGTAAAAGTTACTCAGAAGTATTATTGATGTGCAATGACAGGAAATAGAGTCTTTATTGGCCATTCCTGAGCTTAAGTTACACAAATGTTTCGGGAATCAGTGATGAAATCAAATGCAACCAAAATTAGTAAATTTTGTTTCAGTATTGATTCCTTAATTTCTTTGTTCCACTTGGCCATTTTTTCTGCCCTCCAAAGCTGTGGTCAGAAAGTGTTTTCTGTAAAGGGCCAGCTAGTAAATATTTTAGGCTTGGCAGCCCATACGTACATTCTCTCTTGCAGCTGCTCAGGTCTGCTGTTATAGCATGAAGGCAGTCACAGACAATATGGGAACAATGGGGTGTGGCTGTGTTCAAATAAAACTTTGTTTTGAATGCGGGTATATTAATTTCGTATGATTTTTCATGTGTCAAAATATTCTGTGTCATTTTTTAATCATTTAAGAATGTAAGGACCATTCTTAGCTCACAGCCACACAAAAAGAGGTGGTAGACCAGATTTGGCCCTGATTTAAGGCCTTAGTGGAAGAGCCAAATGAAGCACTTTCAGCAGTATTTCTTCAGGCTCTAGAAGAAAGCAATGCAATTCTATTGTTATTAGGCACATAAAAACCAGCAGTACCCACTGAATGAGATTCTAAGCCTAGTCCATTTTGCGTTGCGCTTGAGTAATTTATAATGAAAAGAAATTTCTCTCTCACCATTCTGGAAAGCCCAAGATGGAGGGGCCGCTTCTGGTGGGGACATCTTGCTTTGTCACATGGTGGAGAGCATTGCAGGGTGGGAGAACAGAAACATGCAAGCTCACATGTATCTTGCTTTTCTTATAAAGCTACTGAAGCCATCATGGGTACCCCACCCTCACGATCTCATCCACCTCTAATTACTTCCTAAGAAACCCACCTCTATATATCATCAACATAAGAATTTGAAGCTTAAGTTTCCAATATAGGAATTTTCAGGGGTGCTCAGACTATCCCAGAAGCTTTAGCTAAAAATCAAATAGTCTACTTGATTGACATAAATGTTGAACAATAGCTGAAAAAAGATTATGCATGCCCTGTGCTTAAAAGCAGAATAAGACCTGCAGAGATGGTAGTTTGTTTCTTTAATTTTAATAACTATTGATCCGGCACCTGCTGTATGCCAGTCACTGCCTGATTGCTAGGTATACGGCTGTGAATATTGTAGCCCCCAGTTCCAGTTCTGGCTTTCATGGAACTTTTTATTTCACTGGTATTTGAGCCATCCTCTGTGAGCAGTCGTCCAGTCTGAAGCAAATGTTGTCTGCTGTGGGTTGGCTTAGGCTCTCGGGCTGGGGCTGTAGCTCACAGGTGGAGTATTTGCCTAGCCTATGCAAGGACCTGAGTTCAATGCCAAGCACCACAACAATGTTACAGGAACTTTCGTTTTTCTTTCCAGTGGGATGCTTAACGTAAAGTATTTGTCATTTTTGGTAGTCCTTAAAGGGTTCGAGCTTTTCCCTTTTGTACTTTGGGGTCAAGGTCTTAGTGTCACACACATCACTTTTTCTTTCAGGTGCATGCTCCGAGTCCTCGATTCCTTTGGTACTGAACCAGAGTTTAATCATGCGAATTATGCCCAGTCTAAAGGCCACAAGACCCCCTGGGGAAAATGGAATCTGAACCCTCAGCAGTTTTACACTATGTTCCGTGAGTATTCATGTTTCTCCTGCTTTCCGGAATGCCACCAAAGGTAGCAGGGGAAATTAATAATTAGACAGCCATCTATTTTGGGTTGTGATTCTCAGGAACCTTAGCTGTAGAAGTGTGTGCTGTTAAACCTTTGCCTTGGGAATAATTGAATTTTTTCTTTAATTGGAATTAAAAGCCCATGTGGACATTTTGTGAAAAGCCATGGAAATGTTCTGGAGGAAAATGTTCAATACAAATTATCATTAGAAACCACATGGGGCAGGACTTTGGGCTACCTCTGGATTGGCAGGTACTGAGCACACCTCGTGCCATCTGGATGCTGGTGAGGGTCCACTTCATCACTGATGAGAAAGGAGCTCTTCCCTGTCAATCCACTTTACAAATAGTTCAATCTTAATTAGTTAAGCATCAAACTTTTTTTTTCTTTTTGTCGTACTCAGGATGGAATCCAGGGGCATTCTACCTCTGAGCTACATCCAGCCCTATTTTATTCTTTTTATTTTGAAACAGGGTCTCACTAAGATGTGGAAGGCCTCACTAAGTTGCTGAGGCTGGCTGCGAACCTGCGATCCTCCTGACTCAGCCTCCCAAGTACTGGGATTACAAGCATGTGCCACCATGCCTGGCAGCATCAAACTTTTTTTTTTGTGTGTGTGGTACTGGGGATCAAACTTTTTTTTTTTTTGCGGTACTGGGGATTGAACGCAGGGGCGTTCTACCTCCGCGCTACGCCCCCGGCCCTATTTTTTATACTTTAGTTTGAAACCGGGTCTCAC
>PVJS01043972.1:0-16853 GCA_004027185.1 Glis glis | reverse complement strand
AGTTTCCACAGAAAACAAGATATTGCCCACTTTGTCTCCTGTGACGGTAATCGTGAATCCATCGCGCTCTTTCCCTTGGTCTTTGAGGCTGGGAACTTTCGTGTTCACAGTGAACCCGTCCTTCGTTTTGGTATTAAACTGCTTCATAATTGGAAGAAGGTCTTCTACTTTGTGTACCTTTTCCAAAGCTTCTCTAACTTCCAACAATCCTTTAGGATTATTAGCCCCATGATAGACAAGAATTCTATCTTTAATAAAATGAAGTATTTTCTCAAAATATTCCAGATACCTCATATTGATCACCTGACCCCTGATTAAATTGATGTGGTTGTTAAAACCTCTGCTAAGACTTCGTGCTGGCATCTGATCCAGCCACAGCACAGGCTGGTCGGGGTCAGCGATCCTTCTCCACTTCACCGCGATGTCAAACATGTCCCTCCACTGCATCAGCCGCGTTTTCCCATTCATGCGAACCTTCGAGTTGGTCCACGTTCGCTGTACAGCCTGCATGACTTCCAGCGCCGCCAAGCCCATGGCTCTGTGTATTCTCTTGTTTGGCAGGAAACCCGGCGTTTCATACTGCATCAGCGATCCCAAGCGGTCAGCTACGCAAATCAGCTCCTGCACCTCAGGCTTGTAACTCTCAAAACTCTGATGTAACACGTCCTTTATGTGAGGCTGCAGGCCAGGCTGCTCTTCGTAGCCATCTATGAGGAAAGGCAGGCTTTTAGCCCAGTGGTCCTTAAAGCTTCCTGGCAGATCCACGTCAATGTTATATTCCGTGAGGGGGGTGTCGAGGTGTGCGTGGAGATACCGAGCATACTCTCGGAGGTACTTCACTTTAAGGTACTCTGGGCTCGCCTTCTGCCCCGGAAGAGGATCATTTAGCATGACTTTCGTTTGTGCTTTTATGCCTTCGTAAAACTGTCCCATTGCGACGTGACTGAGTCCCTTCATATACTGGCACACCTCATTGTACGGCTCTAGCTGCAGACACCTCTTGAAGTTCTTCAGCGCCTCCTGCAGGCTGCCGTGGTGATACAGCATCATTCCTCGGAGCTGGAGCGTCTGCACGTGGTTCTGGTTGAGCAGCAGAGCCTTCTGGAAGCTCTCCGTGGCTGCTTCAAAATTGCCCAGTTCTCTGTAGGCCTGCCCCAGACTTTTATACGCATCAATAAAATCAACTTTCTGCTTCAAAGCTTCTTTGAAGGACTCAATGGCTTCCTTCAGCAGCCCTCGGTGGAAGAAAGTCAGGCCTTTGTACAGCATGGCTGTGGGCTGGTTCCTGTTCAGCTCCAAGGACTGCTGGAAGTCCTCATGGGCTGTCACATAGTCCTCGGATATGAAGTGCAGGGCCCCCCGGTGCCTGTACAGCCGAGCCGAGGGCTGCAGCTGGATGGCCTTCGTGAGATCGTTCACTGCCTCGCCGATCCGCCCCAGCGGGGACAGGATTTCTGCTCGCTGCTCAAATACCTCTGGACGGTCTGGTTCCAAGGCAACTACTCGGCTCAGTTCGAACAGAGCGAGCTCAGCGTTCTTAACATCATGTAGTCCCTTCTTTCCATAGGCTATCCCTCGGCCATAAATTGCACTAACCAGATCAGGCTCCTCCTGCAGCATTGTTGAAAAATGCCTTATTGCTTCATCATAGAGACCACTGCCAATCAACACATAAGCAATAGCTAACTCTTCGTTGGTGCTGTCATTGTCAGTGGCAAACGGGAATCTCTTCTGCTCTGCAATAGACTTGGCCTGGCTCAGAATCTTCTCGGTGCTGAGGGAGAGCAGAGAGTCGCAGGGTGGTGATCCTCTGGCTTCACAGTCTGACTCATGGAAGTTCAGGAAGGATGACTCGCACTCGGCCGGGTACTGGTCCGCCCAGTCCCCCGACTGCGGGCAGCCGCCGCCCGCCGGGGCCTCCTGCGCCTGCCGGTGCTGCAGCTCCTGCTTGAGCAGCGACAGCGGCGAGTAGTGCTCGGTGGCCCGCGCGCAGGCCAGCGCCCCCAGTAGCAGCAGCAGCGGCGCCCGAGCCCCCGCGCCGGCCCGGCGGCCGCGGCCGGCAGGTCTCAACTGTATTTTTATATGCCACCAATGAACAGATGGAAACCAAAATTAGACATACAATACCATTCATAATTACTGAAAATTTTAATAACAATGCATGCCCAGTATTTATATGCTGAAAACTATAAAATGCTGATTTAAAAAAAAATCAAAGAAGATCTATTAGTAAATGGAGATATAAACTATGTTCATGGGTTACAAGACTCAACAGGATGGATCAACAATGAAGAGATATCATTTCACTCAACAACGAAAAGCTATCAGTTGGCTCCAAATTGATATACAGATTTAACACAATATCATACCAGGATTTGATATAGATACAAAAAGGATAATTTTAAAATTGATATGGCAAGGCAAAGAAACTAGAATAGATAAAACTATTTTATTTTAATTTGTTTTGTTTTTGTGTGTATGTGTACTGGAAAGTGAACCAAGGGGCATTCTACCTCTGAACGACACCCCCCAGTCCTTATTATTTTTTATTTTGGAACAAGGTCTCACTAAGTTGCTCTGGCTGACCTCGAATCTGCAATCCTTTTGTCTCAGCCTCCCAAGTACTAGGATCACAGGCGTGCACCACTGTGCCCAGTTAGAATAGCTAAAACAATTTTGAGAAAGAAGAATAAAGTGAGAGGAATCACTCTGTCCAGTTTCTACATAGCATCGAGACTGTGTGGTACTGGTGGAAGAATAGACATACACCAATGGAACAGAATATAGAGTCCAGAAATAGACTGGATTCGTACAGCCAACTGACTTTTTGACAAGGGTACAAAAGCATGAATGACAAGGGTACAAAATGGATGAATGATAGCCTTTTCAACAAATGGGACTGTAGCAAATAAGATAACCACTGAGGAAAAATAAATAAATCTCCTCTTACACAAAAAAAATCTCACAATGGACCACAGGTTTATGTAAAGCTAGAAAACTTTTAAAAGTCATATTTTAAAAGATAAACTTTAAGACTTTAAGAGAAACACTTTGGGACCTATAGCTTGGTGAGAAGTTTTTTGACATTCCAAAACTACTATCCATAAAGGAAAAAAATTCAATAAATTGGACTTCATAAAAATTCAATACTTTCACTCTATGAAAGACCCTATTAAGAGGATAACAAGCCGGGCGTGGTGGCGCACGCTTGTAATCCCAGTACTTTGGGAGGCAGAGACTGGAGGATCCGGGTTCGCAGCCAGCCTCAACTCTCTCTCTCTCTCTGCCTGTCTCTCTCTCTCTCTACTTAGTAAGGCCCTCTGCAACTTCGTGAGACCCGGTTTCAAAATAAAGTATAAATAATAGGGCCGGGGGCGTAGCGCGGAGGTAGAACTATGCCCCTGCGTTGAATCCCTGGTACCAAAAAAAAAAAAAAAAGAGGATAACAATATAGGCAAAGAGACTGGGAGATTTTTGTGTGTGTGTGGTACTGGGGATTGAACCCAGGGGGGTTCTACCTCCAAGCTATACCCCTAGCCCTTTTTATTTTTTTATTTTGAAACAGGATCTCGCTAGGTCACTGACAGTCTCGCTAAGCCGCTGAGGCTGGTCTCGAACCTCCTGTCTCAGCGTCTCAAGTACTGAGATTACAGGCATGCACTACTACACCCAGCTAAGAAGAAAATAATTTTTAAAAGTATTTCTGACAAAGGACTTATACCTAAAGTATGTAAAGACTCTAAGAACTCAACAATAAAATAACCAAATAATCCAATTAGAAAATGAACAATGGATATGAAATTTCACTGAAAAGGATAGATATAGATATGTGACAAGATACTCAGTATGTTAGACACTAGGGAAATTCAAATTAAGACCATGATGAAATACTATTGCATACTTATTTAAATAACTTAAATTATAACTTAAAAATATTGATCATGCTAAGTACTAGTGAGCATGTGGAGAAACTAGATCTCTTATACATTGCTAGTGGGAACATCAAATAGCACAGACAACCTTGAAAATAGTTTGGCAGTTTCTTAAAAAACTAAACATATACTTACCATACAACCCAGCAGTCACACTCCTGGGCATTGATCCCAGAGAAATGAAAACTTGTGCCCACACAAAAGCCTGTATATTGTCATTCAGCAAGTGTATACTTGTAATAGCCAAAAACTGAATTAACCAAGATGTCCTTCAGTGGGTTTATGGCTAAACAAATGGTGACATTTCCATACTATGGGATAGTACTTGGCATTTAAAGTAGGCTAATAATACACTCAACAACGTGGACGCATCACAAGGGCACGGTGCTGAGTGAGAAAGCCACTGTCAGAAGGTCACATGCTATATGATTCCATTCATGTAACATTCTCGAATTAACAAAATTACAGAAAAGGAGAACAGAGGAGTGGTTTTGGCCAGGGTTATAGATGGGGGGAGGGGGTGGGTGCGACTATCCAGGAGTAGCAAGAGGGGAGCCTATGTAGTTCTGTGAGTTGATTGCAGTGGTGCTCACACCAATCTACAACTGTGATAAGATGGCATACAGCTATACACACATCTCAAAGTCAATTTGTTGCGTTTTATATGGCAGTGTAAGTAGAGAAGATGTAATTTTGGGGGAGAAGTGGGTGAAGGGTACACAGGACCTCTGGCTACTATTTTGCAACATACTATGAATCTATAATTATTTCTAAATAAAAAGTTAATAAATGAATAATAATAAGGAATTTATATGTTCATGGTATAGGAGTATTATGAATGTCATGTGACATTTTGATTATCTTTAAAAATAATAAAACTGAAGCCAGGCATGGTGGCGCACACCTGTAATCCCAGTATTTGGGAGGTTGAGACAGGAGGATTGCAGGTTCGAGGACAGCCTCAGCAAGAAGACTCTCATCAACCTAGCAAGACCCTGTTTCCAAATAAAAATAAAATAGGGCTGGGGGTATAGCTCTGAGGTAGAATGCCCCTGGGTTCAATCCCCAATACCACAAAAATAAATAGATAAATAAAACTGGTTGCATTCTGGCATTAAAACATAATTGTGAGATGGAGTATATAGTCAGCTAGATTGCCAAAGGGGTCCATGGCACATAAAAGTTTGATTTTTATTCTAAATTAAGAACAAAGTTCTTTTTTTTGGTAGTGGTGGTGGTACTGAGGATGAACTCAGAGGAGTTCCAACTCTGAGCTACATCCCCAACCCTATTTTATTTTTAATTTTGAAACAGGGTCTCACTAAGTTGGTAAGGCTGGCCTTGATCCTGAGATCCTCCTGTCTCAGCCTCCCAAGCACCACCACGCCCAGCTAAGAACAAAGCTTTTATTTATTTATTTATTTATTTATTTATTTATTTACGGTACTGGGGATTGAACCCAGGGGCGTTCTACCTCCAAGCTACACCCCCTGCCCTATTTTTTATTCTTTATTTTGAAACAGGGTCTCGCTAAATTGCGGAGGGGCTCACTAAGTAGTTGAGGCTGGCGGTGAACCCGTATCCTCCAGTCTCAGTCTCCCAAGTACTAGGATTACAAGCGTGCTCCACCACACCCAGCTAGAACAAAGCTTTTAAATCTTCAAATTGAATGAAGACTTTCTCCCCATTCTCTGTGTTCACACCTGCACGGATCTAAAGTCTTCTTTACAGATGGCAGTACTCATCCCACTAATGTGGTCCAGTGTTCACCTGAGAGTTCACTAGCATTCAGATGTCTTTGTGAGGACAGTAATGATCACCAGTTTGAATCTGATATAGGTATCTACTACTCAGAAAGAGAATGAGACTATAAATGTAACATAAAATGTTTTTATTTCTCCAATATACTTACCTTGCTTAATCTCTCAATGGACGTCTATATTGAAAAAGGCATTCTGTGTCTCATGAGAACTCTATCAAGGATCTAATATATTACGGAAGCCGGAAGCTAGACTGGGCACTAAGTTCATGAGCAGGTCTACATAGGACCACCACTGCTAAGCTGCTAGAGATGTGGCCTTCAAAGCATCTACCTAGTTACATTCCCTTTAATAGCACCACGTGGGCCAAGCAAAATGGTCAAAAGAATCCTGTTAGGCCCTTATAAAGGAGAAATGTGAGGGCCTGGATTTGTTCTTTTTACTTCATTTTCGCAGACGTTTATAGATCAAAAGAAGACCATTTCATATCCAAATGTAAGTGTTGAACCATAAACTTCTTATAATTTACCCTTTTCAGGAAAGGAAAAAAAGAAATCTCGCTTTTTGTCATTGCATATTATGACTGTAGTTCTGATGTGGTCTAGTTGCTGATTTTTCTCCCATAAGATTGGGCATGACAGGGAGGTGTAAGGCTAGATGAAAAAGAAGGGAAAGGCTCAACATGAAAAATAAGGATCATTCACTTTTCAAGCACTCTCCAGAGCCATTCCCACCAAATCCTGTGTGACTACCGTAGGGATTTGAATAAAATCTCATAGCCAAGGGCATATTCTGTGTGGGTGACTGAACATAAAGGGGGAGAGGAGAAAAAGCAAGGTAAGTATAAGTAGAAAGAAGGACTGCAGGTATGGCAGCGGCCTGGGCGAACCTAGGAGGCTACTGATCTACTTTTATATTAAAAACATTAATATCAAGGGTTTTCTAACTTATATTTCAGCAGGTTAGTATCATTTTCTCTATTAATGTTCTGACTTTATATTTTTACAGGTTTTTGATGGGAGCGGCTCGTTTTTGTCCTACATCAACACATCTGCTGATCCGCTCTATGGCCCCCAAGGCCTGGCCCTAACTTCAGATGGCCACGTTGTGGTTGCAGACTCTGGAAATCACTGTTTCAAAGTCTACCGATACTTGCAGTAACGGTGGCCAACTGGACACCCCCTTACAAAGGTCTTGCACTATAAACTGGAATGGATTTCTCAACATGGGACCAGATTATGACTAGACTTTTCATGCTAGAAGGAATCTTTGGTGAACTTTCCAAGATTATTTCTGAATGTAACAATTTCCTTAAAAACTGCTTATCCAATTTCCAGAATCCACCATTAGGGTTTAAAAAAAAATGTCTTCTACTGAATCTATAAAAACTGCGAAGTTTTACACCTGTGAACTATGGCTTATAGGACAGGGATTTATGTAGTTAAACTAATTTTGCAAATCAAACAAATGTTAAACAAAAACTAGCATAAAGATATTTGTTAATCCTGTGAATGGTAGCCTTCGTGCAGAGCTTCCAAAATCGAAATCTGTTGTCATTATATACTTTATTTAACCTAGGAAAATGAGACCCGGGGAATCTTCTAACCTCACTTTTACAGTGGGTATACTCTTTGGACACTTTCTTTTTGGAGGGCGGGGGGAGGGTGTCAACATCTACTTTAGGGAAAATTGAAGCTGTCTTGCAAAATCTTCCCAGCTCTGATTCACGGCCTCTTGAACACTTGAGAATCGATGCAAATTACCCAACCTTTCTGGGTTTGATCAAAGATCTTTTTTGTGTGCTCTTTCACCCTCTTTCTCCTGCTCACCTTGTATCAGAAAACAAGGTACATTTTCAGGGAAACCTGAAATTCCTGATGCTTTGGAAAATCATGTTTCAAAAGTAATGCTACCTTTTGGTCAAAGAACAGTCCCATTAGCTCCAGATTAATGTACTGAAATTTAATCAAGAAAAGGTCACATTTTTTATGTGCCATGTCTTCACACGTGTCTTTCCTCTTCCACTTCATGAAAGCGAAAGCTTTACCTCCTGCAAACTGTCAGCACATGTAGAAGGACACCAGTATCCTAGGACAGAGAGCCATATGTAGCCCTTTGGAGGACTGATGGTGTCAACCAAAGGCATGTGGATTGATTAATGATTTCCCCTTAGAGAGCAAGTGTTACCAAAGTTCTGTTATCTCAAGAGCATTACAGGTAAGGGCATGTTATGGTTATTTATCATTGTTTAATGAATAGTAGAGGTGTTAAGGGACTATGTATACATGATTAGGGTAAGATAGAATGTATAATATATACATATATATATATATATATATAGCTGAATCTTTGGTGTATTGAAATAGGCAGCACTCTGAAAGACAGAAGCATTGCCCATTCTTCAGCACATTCCTTTACTAATGCAAAGTGAAGCCGTCCTCGCAGAGCAAGCCCTAACAGAGGTTAAATTTTTACCATTTTCCAGGAATGATGGTGGCGGCTGACTTTTAGTCAGAATATGGCCTTCTGTGCTTTCAAAAGAAGAAAAAGGAAAAAAAAATAGGTCAAAAGATAAGTTGAACTTGCATTACATTTAATTTAAACTAAGTATATATGCATTTTGAGAAATGTGAAGAACAGCTTAGTTAATTGTTCATCTGCTATTGATCCTGTAAAATAAGATGCAGTCTATTTCCACTGTTTAATTTTCTACTCAGTTCTACCAAATAGGATGTCATGTTTGACATTTTCGAGAATGACTTTGTGATCTTTTTCATTGAAAGCACCTTAGAACTGTACTATAAGAAAACATTTCCCATACATATTATCATATGAATGTGATATTTATAGCTTCTTAATTTGAAGGTCAGTCATTCTTTATATAGGACTTTTTAAAATTTAGAAGGGAAATCTAGCTACTTCAATTGTCTATTAAATTTATTATGCCCAAATAAACTCTGAAAAAAAGCTTTTTCAGAAAGAGTAATATTCAGATTTAGTATTTTTTTAGTTAGGTAGAGTTTTAAAGATATTCACACCTGTCTGTGACAAAGTTATGAAGTTCAGTAACATTTTTAGAATGTTAAACTAAGACATTGCTTCTTAATGTCAGTGACATTATTAGTCCTTGAATTTTTATTTATTATCTTTAATTTTTTTTCTTGGTGCTGGGGGTTGAACCCAGGATCTTGCGAATGTAATCAAGAGCTCTACTGCTGAGCTACACCTGCAGCCCAAGTCTTCAAATTCATATTTACGGAGTGCCTACTAAGTACCAGGCACACTTCTAGGCGCTGGGAATAGAGCGATAAATAAAACACAAAAATTCTGTCCCCATAGAGCTTACATCCTGGGGAGGGAATTTCATTTTGCCATTTACTAATATTCTGCCTAAAAGATAGTCTGGACTCTTGATAGTTCCTGGACTATTTAAAAGGAAATTTTTAAAAATTGGTTAAATTAACTTTATTTTCACAAGTGAAAATGAATTCCTATTTAGAGTCTGTCATAGACTACTAGGTTTTTTGCTTTTTGTTTTGTAGTGCTGGGGATGGAACCCAGAGCCTTGGGCCTACGAGGCAAGTGCTCTACCACTGAGCTACACCCCCAGCTCTGGACTGTTCATTTTAAAACTAGTTTACTTAAAGAAGTTTTTTTTTGCACATTGGAATATCTGTGAACTTAGAAATTAACTTAAAAACTAATCATCCATCATATCGTATCAGGCTAGATATCTCAATAGCAGACAGTACAAAGCTAATTTTTTCCCCACATTAATATTGGCACCAGCTGGAATGAAAGTATAGATAGTTTGACTTGGACCTGTTTTGCTATCTATTAACTAAAACGTGCTATGGGAACTCCAGGAAACACACTGTTTTTCCCTCCAAAATATATAATCATTTATATTAAGGTATAGATAACATTTCATACCTGGATACATATGTACATTTACTGTATTTCTTGGTAAGCATATTAGGGGGGAGTGCTGCTGGTAAGATACAAATAGACAAGATTTAAATGAAATTTTGTCACATTCTATGGAAAATGGTTTCTGGTAAACTGAGAAGGATATTAAAAAGAGTGGCTTTTTTTCTGGGCTACCGTTATTGTTTGATTTCTCTTAGTCAAGTGTATAGGACCTGTCATACATTCATGATAAGTAGCACTGACAAGGTACTCACATTTCCCCTGGGCACTTACGGCAAAACATTGCCAGCTAGAATTTCAAGGTCAGTGACCATGCATCTTCTCCCAACACAGACCCCCCTGCTGGACATGGGGAAGTAGGGAGTTACTTGACCACCCAGAAACATGTGAACAAAAAGCCTTTATGACAGTTTGCCATTTTTAAAAATGGTATGTAGTATTTTGATGAAATTTTAGTCCCCATTACTAACCAAGTCCCCAAGTTTCCTTATTTTAATTTACTTTCTGACTAGATTTGAGGTAAATAAATACTCCAGATCCATGCAACTATTGCACACTTGCTTCCACTACTAAATATACAGGGTATGTCCTAACGTGGAATTAACTGGAATAGCAGTACACTTAGTAAGTATCTATGGATCCTCATACGGAAGGGTTAACATCAATGCCTTGGTAATCCCTACTGAGTAAATTGGAGGAAATAGCAAGTCAACAGCAGGTAATCTGCAGATTACTTCGAATGGGAAAAATCTTTTTGTATAGTTGGATTCTATGGCATCCTCTCTGTTCACCAGCTTCTGAAAAGAGAGGAGCATTTTTAATTGAATAATTTAAGAACAAGGCATTTCCAGGTAGGGTGAAATTGAAGCTATTTGATGCAGACCTTTATCTAATTTTGCTTAAAACTGAAAGTCCTAATACTGTTGCTTTCTGTAAATGTTGCAGGGTTTTAAACTTTACAGTTATTTTAATATTTTTGATAACTAGGAATCTAGTATTGCCATAAAGGAAACTAAGTGCCCATTAAAGATTTATTTGGTATAAATAAGTTTTTGTTTTGTTTTAAATGACAGTAAGCTACAAATCATGATTCTAATCTTAAAAACTTTCTAAAGATGAGTCGTGTGGCAGTGATTGTGTGATCTGTTTGTGGAGAATGTATGAAAGCTATTAATATTCTAGACTAGATTAATAAATTGGCTATGTTGTTCCAATGAATGTACAGCACCTCCATTAACTTCTGAAAGCAACACAGCCTTAAACTCAACTCAACGCTTTTGTTTTATGACATGGGAATGTTCTGTCATCAAGAGTGTTTTTTTGTTTTTTTTGTTTTTTTTGGGTTTTTTTTGCAGTGCTGGGGATTGAATCCAGGGCCATGTGCAAGGTAGGCAAGCACTCTACCGCTGAGCTGCATCCCCAGCCCAACAGAGTGTATTCTTGTAATAGGATTCTTTATATCATTCTCAATTCTATAGCCTTCCAGCCCTATGTATGGGTATGAAGGCTTCTGGCTTCCTTCATTTTCTTTTTAGATTTTGTACATTCCATCTTTATAGGTCGGTTTCACATGTTTTGTGTATAGAACACTAAGTCTTGCGCTCTCTGACATTGATACTGATATATTCTCATCATTTGTTCTTTTATGAATCAAAATGCTGACTGCCTATTTAAAGAAAAAGAATGAACGCTGTGCATCAAAGTGTTTGTATGTTCGTAGTTACATACGTACCACAGTATTTTGGATGCTTTAGTCTACAATAAAACTTTAAATTAATTCTGTCTTGAAACAGGAGAAACAAGACTCATGTGTATCTCTTTACCATACACAAAATCGCAAATCATTATAATAAAGCTTGTTTTCTCCATTTTCAGGGTGTGTGTTTGTTTATTTAACAAATTGTTCCCCTGAGTGAAGGGGAATAGAAGAATGTTCTAGAATATATGGAAGATAACCCTATCTCAACCAAACTGCTTATATTAGAGGGGAAAAGCTAAGTAAAATTGTTATGTTGCTAATCATCTGTTAGCATTTAGGACATATGCTAACAGAATTTGGAAAATCTCAACACATATGTACAGCATGTATATGTAGAGAGTTAAAAATAGATCAAAACCACTATCCTTATAATCCTTAAAAGAATTGCAAGATAGATTCCTTCTGGCAGTCAATGGCAGACTTATTTCTACAGGTCAAAGGACTTGAGGGACCTCACTATAAACATTACCTTTAAGGTCAAGAATTTAATTACACAGAGTTCATTACAATACAAATTTCTATATTATATCAAGCAACTGGTCACGCATTTCAAGCATTACTTAAACCATCTAGAGAATATATCTGAACAGTTCCCTGGGGATTCAGACTCTGGAAGAGCCTGATGATAAATGTATATACATCATATCTTTTCAAAGAAGTTAGTTTCCATGGTCTTTCTCAAAATCCAAGAAAACATTTCTTTTTTTTTTTTCCGTTTTTTTTTTTGCAGTACCGGGGATTGAACTCAGGGGCGTTCTACCTCCAAGCTACACCCCCGGCCCTATTTTTTATACTTTATTTTGAAACCAGGTCTCACTGAGTTGCAGAGGGCCTCACTAAGTAGCTGAGGCTGGCCGCAAACCCGGATCCTCGGGTCTCCGCCTCTCAAGTACTGGGATTACAAGCATGCGCCACCACGCCCGGCTCTAGAAAACATTTCTTAAATATAATCTCTATTCATAATGTCAAAGTTGTCTTTTTTAAATTCTTTTTTGGTACTGGGGATTGAACCTAGGGGCATTCTACCTCTGAGCTACACCCCCAGCCCTTTTTATTTTTTTATTTTGAAACAGGGTCTCCCTAAGTTGCTGAGGCTGGCCTTGAACCTTTGACCCTCCTGTCTCAGCCTCCCAAGTACTGCATTACAGGTATGAACCATGCCAGACTATAAAGTTCTCATTTTAAAGCCCCTTATCTATATAGGCCAGTATCTGTTCCACAATTATGGGTGGTATGTAGACTTGGTGCTCTTTTTTGTCCTCCTATAAAGGAATCTTATCTGTCTTTGTTCATGGTAAGCAGGTCATTGGCTTGTTTTGTATATTTGCATACACATTTTCCCCTAATATATCTGTAGACTTTCAAATTATTCCTTAAGCCTCTGATTCTTATTTTGCTGTGATGGAATGAGCTGAGCACTATAATTCATCTTAATTTGAGATTAAATTTAAGAATCCTTTTGTGAACCATGAAGGATTTCTTTTTCTTGAGTGTTAAAAAAATAAACTAAGTTAGTCTTAGAAGAAGTGATGAAACAACAGAAAATAGAAAAAGACCAAACATGATACCATTCACTACCAACTGTGAATATTAATACCGAATTCTACTTCTATCCTTCACTTTTTTTTTTCTCTTATCCAAGCAGGTACCATTGCCAGCATGGATTCCTGGGAGGTTTTCAGACTCAGGGGGGAGGGAGGGTCCTCTGTAAGCCACTTGGCTAATGTTTTTTTTTTTGTGTGTGTGGTACAGTTCAGCATATCTCAGATTGCCCGTTGGAAGCATGTTTGCACGTTCACATAAAGCCAGATACATCCCTTTCTAAAGCAGATACACACAACAAAAAAAGAAATAGCAGTAAACAAAAAAATGTCTCTGCCTGGGGATGTATCTCAGTAGATCACTTGTCTAGCATGCACATGGCCCTGGGTTCAATTCCCAGCACCAGAAAGAAGAAAAAAAAAGGAAGAAGAAAAAAAAAGGAAGTCCTTGTTCTTATGGAGACTTATTCTACTGGGATGAGACAAATAAATGAATATAAATAGTGCCAGCTACATAATTTGTGAGGCCTAGTGTGAGATGAAAATGTGGGGTCCCTTGCTCATGAAGTATGGCAAAGGCTTTCCTTTCTTCTGTAGTATCTCTATAGATCATGGTGGTTTTTATTTGCTGTTTCATGTCACACTCCCTTGGTCATGGGGATACTTGCTGGGGGAATGTAGAGTCTCACGGGCACTGGGAGCCACACTTTGCAACTCAGACTTGCCCCCCATACTCAGGGAAACAGAGTTGTCCACAGAAGACCAACTGTTTCAATATGGTGAGACCATAGAAAGCTCAAGAAGAAATGATGAGAGATGAGACAGGGTTACAGAGTCACTGTGCCTGTTCTTAAAAGGTTTACATTACAGATAGAAAGAGTAACTGTATGGCTGGGGTGTAGCTCACTAGTAGAGCACTTGCCTAGCATGCATGAATTCATTTTTAGCATGCTGGTTCAATCCCCAGCAGTGCTAAAAATAATAAGAGTAATTGTAACAGAACAAATTAAGGTAAGAGCCATAGAGAAGTCTTAATAAAGTATGATGGAAGTTCCAAGTTATCACATAATGAAGACAATTGTGCTTTATGCTGATTGTCCCAGCATAAGTGTGAACAACATACTTAGAAGTGTCCCAGTTTGGATGATAAATTATATATGCCAAACTTGTTCCATTATCACTCTTGTAAGGAACCTTTAGACATTTTTTCTTAATTGTACCCGTATTCCCATCACATGAAATTTCAATAATAGAGATATACTACGTGTCTGTTAGTGGACTGAGGGTCACAGCCATTGTACCATAAACCATCTAAGCTATTTTTTGTCCATCAGGAACCCATTTTGACATCATCTTATTGAGAATGATGCTCTACAAATGACATAATAGCATTGACATTTGTACACTCTCCTTATTCATCAAGAACCTCAATAAACACACTTTGAGCAACTTCCTGCCCTTCCTGTCCCCGCCCCCCTTGCTTGCTGCTTCCTCCTTCTAACTTCCTTAGATTGCCTCTCAAGTAAATTACCAGCACATCTTTGTCTCAAGCTATGTTTTTTGAGAACTCAAAATAAGTCAGGCAGGAGTTTCAGGATTCCCAAGTCCCTGGTCTAGAAGGTAGGTGGTGGGTACAGGTGGGCCCCTGTTGTTGGACCTGCAGACTCCTTGCTTGTGACAGGTGGAGGGAGTTATGGCTGGAGTAGGGAAAAAGTGGCCCTTCAGAGCAGAGCCCAGGACAAGGGTCCAGTTGCCAGATTGAAAGCACTGAATAGAAACTCCAAGAACTGGTTCATGTTCACAAACCTTACAGGCAGTGCCTAAAGTAAAAAAGAAGGAAATTAATGTTTTGTAAGACACAAATTTGTTCAATAAATACACGTCATTTGGTTGCTCTAACAAATGCTAGATGATGGTTACAAGATCTGAATTTGTGAGTACTCAGATGCTGCAAATATTTGCTTTCATACCTAACAACCTGTTTGCTACATCTGCCTACCATAATAAAACTGCAGAACTTGAAGTGTATAAGGTGATCTGAATTTTATATAAGATAATTAACAAATTTTTCTAGTGAGAATATTAGTGGGGAAACACTACTCAATGCAAATAAATAAAAATTTGGTAAAATATCTTTCAAAGTTTTTCAACTGAAAATCATATCTAATTATCCCTAAGTCAATGATGAGATGGTATTCTTAAATACCCAATTTACTCATTTAATAAACATTTATTGAGTGTCACATGTCAGGCACTGGGCTAAGCCTGCATGACAGCAAAATGGTTTAGTCTCTGCCACAGAAATGGGTTTGATATTAAACCCAAGCAGATAATTAGAAAACAAATGCAAGGTGCTATGATAAAATTACCCGGAGTGCTGTAGTACCATAGAAGGGACAGACTGCTGGTGAGGTGGGAATAAAGTGACCAGGGGAGGATTTCTGAAGGCAAGCCTCAGCTGTCTAAAGGATGGATACAGTTAGAAAGGTGAAGACCTGTCTTCCTGCTGGGGCAAAAGAGGCATGGCAGTCTCTGATCAGAAGGCAAGACTTCCCACAAGTATTACCATCATTTGTTGAGACTATATATCAGCAGTGCAGTTACTTAATGTTTTTCTTATATCTCACTTTCCTTTCCCCTCTGTCATACACACAGTATCTATCATAGCCGTATCATGACCATTGCATGAGAAATACATGATAAGATGTGCTAATTATATTTTTCCAGTACTTATTGAAATTTATTAATTGGTTACCCATTTACTACTTTAAAATTATCTCCTGTACAATCAATTGTATAATGCACTCTGAAAAAGTGGATTAATGGAACTCTGTGCAATTCAATATACACTTTCCCCAGCTTCAATAAGAAGCAACAGGGACTATGTTGTTTTAGACTTTAGATTTTATTTTAGATTCTTAAGTCTTTAATAAAATTGTTATGAGCCGGGCGTGGTGGCGCACGCTTGTAATCCCAGTACTTTGGGAGGTGGAGAACGGAGGATCCGGGTTCGCGGCCAGCCTCAGCTCTCTCGCTCTCTCCCTGTCTCTCTCTCTCTCTCCCCTTAGTGAGGCCCTCTGCAACTTTGTGAGACCCGGTTTCAAAATAAAGTATAAAAAATAGGGCCGGGGGCATAGCGCGGAGGTAGAACGCCCCTGCGTTCAATCCCTGGTACCGCAAAATAAATAAATAAATAAAATAAAATAAAATTGTTATACTATAAAATAGTTCAAAATGCTACATTAGTTTCAAAATAATTGAAGTCTTAGTGAAAAAATTTTAAGCACTTTTCAGGGGAAAGGACCTGGGCTTTTGCTCTGAATCTGCATCTACTATGACCAGGTACCATATTTTTTTCCCTTTTGATTTTAAATTCATCTGTTTATTTTTACTTTTTTAAAATCCTAGGAGAAAAGAAGCATACAAAGAGATTTATTTATTTTGTGGTACTGGGGATTGAATCCAGGGGCATTCTACCTCTGAGCTACACCCCCAGCCCTTTTTATTTTTTGAAACTGAGTCTTGCTGGGCTGCTGAGAGTCTCACTAAGTTGCTGAGACTGGTCTTGAACCTGTGATCCTCCAGTCTCAGCCTCCATGTACTGGGATTACAAACGTGCACCACCTATGCCCAGCTAGATTTTTAATATTTATTTATTTATTTATTTATTTATTTAGTGTGTGTGTGTGTGTGTGTGTGTGTATGTGTGTGTGTGTGTGTTACTGGGGATTGAACCCAGGGGCTCTGAGCTACACCCCCAGCCCTATTTTTTTATTCTTTATTTTGAAACAGGGTCTCACTAAGTAGCGGAGGCTGGCCGCGAACCCGGATCCTCCGGTCTCAGCCTCCCAAGTACTGGAATTACAAACATGCATCACCATGCCCGGCTATTTATTTATTTATTTATTTATTTATTATTTACTTAGGCAGT
>PVJS01043971.1:0-16853 GCA_004027185.1 Glis glis | reverse complement strand
CTTTCTTTCTTTCTTTCTTTCTTTCTTTCTTTCTTCGGTACCGGGGATTGAACCCAGGGGCATTCTACCTCCGAGCTACACTCCCGGCCCTATTTTTTATGGCTGGCCGTGAACCTGGATCCTCTGGTCTCCGCCTCCCAAGTACTGGTATTACAAGCATGCGCCACCACGCCCGGCTATTCTTTATTTAGAAACAGGGTCTCACTATGTTGCGGAGGGCCTCACTAAGTAGCTGAGGCTGGTGGCGAACCCGGATCCTCTGGTCTCCGCCTCCCAAGTACTGGGATTACAAGCGTGTGCCGCCACGCCTGGCTTCTACCCTTCTTGTATTGCCTTTTTATTTTCAATGGAAATTATAGTTTCGGGGGATTTTGGTTTTCAGGATTTTAACTTTCAGGATTATACTTTTTGGGGATGGTGATTTTGGAGGGTTTTAGACTTTAGGGATTTCAACACTCAGGATGGCATTTAGGACTATGTCCTTTAGGATTCTGATGGGCATTGGGTTGGGAGAAGGATAAAATAAATTCACTTTGGGTGTTGTATTAGTTTGTTTTCTGTTACTATAACAAAATGCCTGAGGCAGGGCACTTATAAAGAAAAGAGGCTTATGTGTCTCACAATTTCGGTGGATGGAAGTCCAAACAGCATGCACTGGTTCTGGTAAGGGTGCCCCTCACTGCATCACCTCATGGCAGATGGCATCACAATGGTGAGAGTGAGAGGTCACATTGCAAGACATGAAGCTAGAGAGAGACTGAGGTCCCATAAGAACTACATTAATCCCTTCTAAGGACACATCTCCAGTGACCTAAAGACCTCCCAAGAGGTCCTACCTCTTAACAGCCCCACCACCTCCTACCAAACTTACCACACATATGGACACTTGGGGACACACTTAAACAATATCCAAACCATAGCAGGTGTATTGAGGCTAAGGTACATGGAGGTCAAGAAAATGCATCTTTCAGAATCTGCTATTGAAGGGTAGCTCTCTTGACTAAAGACTCTAGGTGCTATTGAGCTCTATGCACTAGGTCAATCAGGCCTAAACCATACTTCCCAGGGGCAGCTCCCAGTCAATGATATTCACTGGGATACTGATCAGGCCATCTGCATAGATTTAGGGTTTTCTTCCTTTTTTTGGTACTGGGGATTGCAACCAGAGGCTTTCTACCTCTGAACTGCACCCCTCAGCCCTTTTTATTTTTATTTTTGAAACAGGATCTTGCTAAGTTGCTGAGGGTTTTTCTAAATTGCTGAGTCTTGAACAATTGCTGAGTTTTGAACCCACGATCCTCCTGTCTCAGCCTCCCAAGTACTGGGATTACAGGAGTGTGCCACTGTGCCCAGTTTAGAATTTTCTTTCTTAACCAGTGATGTTGGCTTAAAGACTGTGTGTGTGTGTGTGTGTGTGTGTGTGTGTGTGTGTGTGTGTGATACTGGGGATTGAACCCAGGGCATTCTACCTTTGAGCTACATCCCCAGCCCATTTTATTTTTTATTTGGAAACAGGGTCTCACTAAATTGCTGAGAGCCTCGCTAAGTTGCTGAGACTGGCTATGAACCTGCTATTCTCCTGTCTCAGCCTCCCAAGTACTGGAATTACAGGCATGTGCCACCATGCCCAGCTCTGTTAGAATCTTGCATGTTGAATGTCAAACTAGAAGACTATAAAGCTGTAAGATAACTAAAAGAATAAAAGAATTGCTTAGTGAAGATAGATTGACAATGCAGATCTTAGGTGTAGGACAAAGTTTGAGAGAAAAATATCACCAAAAGATGATTAAAGATGAAAACAAGCCGGGCGTGGTGGTACACGCTTGTAATCCCAGTACTTGGGAGGCTGAGACCGAGTATCCGGGTTCACGGCCAGCCTCAGCTATTTAGTGAGACCCTCTGCAACTTAGTGAGACCCTGTTTCAAAATAAAGTATAAAAAATAGGGCTGGGAGTGTAGCTCGGAGGTAGAATGGCCCTGGGTTCAATCCCCAGTACCACACACACACAAAAAAAGATGAAAACAGAGCATGTCTATTAAATTCCAACATCCAAAAATTTGGGGATTTGGGGACACACTTCAGTATTTGACAAAGCAGTTTTTGAACAAATAGGAAGAAACAAGAGGTAGTCATTCAATATTCCAAAAGGTGATCGTAACAAAGACTTGCATTAAATTCAAAGCTATGCAATTTATGCAAAGTTATTAAATCTGGGCTGGTTTGGAAATATACAGAAATGTTTTGAAACAATCATGACTATTTGGATCCATTCACAGCCTACCAAGAGGACCAGGTGGCTACAGATCACTGAGAAATACTCGTGTAAGTTAATAGTCTGCCTGTGGCATACAAGAGACTTGGTATTCTGACTCCACGCTGTGCTCTAACCAGCGAACATAGTATATAACTGTACTGTACAATAGAAATATCATGCAACCATGTGTGTAATTTAAAAATTTTTATTATCCACATTAAAAATGTTATGGGAAATAGGTAAAATTAATTTAAAAATAGATTTCATTTGGCTGAATGTATAAAAATATTATCATTTCAATGTATGTTCAACATAATTATTAATGAGATATTTTAATTCTTTCTTTAGTACTAAGTCTACAAAATCTATTTTAAACTTAGAGCATATCTCGAGCAAAATTCATATTACATTTCAAGTACTCAATAGCCACATGTGTCTACCAGCTGCCGTGTTGGACAGCACATGTGTATGAGGTGGTATTGCTTGGTACCGAGTCTGGACAGGATGCTATTAGGCTTCTACTCTGAGCACACATAGTTGGAATTCTATCAGTTTTTCTGAAGGTTGTTTTATTGTTATGGTATCACTAGTGCTATCTTGAGCTGTGGTTTTAAATCATTCCTATTGGTGTATTAATGAAAATACATATGGAATTGCTATTGTTGTTTCTGGTGAATTTATGTATGATTACCATTTTGTTATTATCAAGTTGTGTTGTCCCTAGAAAGCAGGAACAGTATAGTAGGAGAATTTTCTGGCCTTTCTCCACTTAAGTAGCTTATAGTTAGGAGGAAAAAAAAACCAGAAAAAGAAAACCATGGAGGTAGATAGGTCACTGGCCTGACCTAGATAGATTAGCATTGTTTGTTCATTTGTTTTTTACAAGTAAGATAGAATTGCGAAGCATTAACTAAGGGAATTCTGGGACCAGTAAGTGGTTTACATAAATCCATTATGCTCAATGATGTGCCTTCTCATGACCTTACTATACCAGTATGGTTTGGAAGTGTTTCTGAAGGGGTCTTTTCTCTAACATTAGTCTAACTCCAGTGTTACAGAGAAGTGGTTGTTTTAAAACAAAGTAAAAGGAGCTTCACCCTGTTGTAATGGCCACATCCCTTCAAATTTTAAAAAAATGGTTTCAGATTATTTCTTGTTTGTTTCACTATACACACATTTGTTGTCTCTAGATTCCAAGGATAAGTGGATAAATGTGATGGTTTGCATTTGCCCTGTAACTAGTTAGAATTTGCTCTCTAGAGCAAATGTTTCTACTCCTTCGCTTTAGCTTTACCAAATGATCTGAACTGAAGCAATCTTTTAAAATGGCTGTGGTGCACTCAATGTTTTCGAAAGCAAAGCATTGTAACCATTTAGATCCTTCATCATTATTAGCGCACAGTGGCTCTCCTTGTAGAATTAATGCATGGAGCTTCCATTAAGTGTTCTCAGAATCCACTCATAAATAGGCCAGTCTATTGTCCTCTCGACTAAGTAAGTGTTCATATGTAAGACTTGAAAAATATTCAGAAACATCACCAATCAGGCAGGAAAACACACACACACACACACACACACACACACACACACACCAGCTTTCATAAAAAAAAAAGACAGACTCAAGAGCTTCAGGGGGTCCCGAAGGGGAGTGGAATAAACAGACAATTAGTAAAAACAGCTAGGGATTTGGAGCTCTGATAGTAGCACTCCAGGACCCCAAGATAGTTGTCAGTCTAAAAAATCTATGGGAAAAGAGATTAAGAAAAATAAGTTGATTAGACTAATAAAAAAAGAAGAGGGGATATAGCAATCTTCAAATATATGAACGGTGCCTATTCAAGAAACCTGGTTGCATGAAGTCCCATTCAAACTAGCTTCAGTGAAAAAGAGACTTTTATTTGTTCACATGACTGGGAAGTCTAAGGCACTTCTGGCCTTGGCCTGCCTGGATCCAGCATCTCAAACAATGCGTTCATGGTTCTCTTTCTTATCTGTCTTTTCTCTGTTCCTTCTGCTTAGTTTCATTCTTTTCTACCACAAGCAGCATTTCTCCTCATTGAAGAAATGCGGTCTCTGGTAGTGCAGGCATTAGCATCTACATCAGCTCCAAATGAAAAGAGAAAGTTATCCCTTAGTCTCCAATTAGGAAAACTTCATGAATCATGGATTATTCTAGATTGACTTGATGTCTGTTCCCTTAGTGCTTAGTGCTTTTCAGATCCCGTGATGATGAGCATGAATCTCAGAGCATGAGAGAGTGGAGGGAGTAGGTACGGGGTCCAAATCAAAAGTCTGGGGTATAAAGGAGGGATGTATGGATAGGGAATCAGGCAAGATATGAACAGTTGGAGAAAGTTCCATGGCTTTCGTGGGTAGCTGTTTATTGAGATTTTACAATTACTGAGTTTACTCATCCTTTACTAATTCATCAGCTGAAAAAGAAATGTGTTCTCTTCATCAGAGTGGTTATGATAGGTAGGTAAATGGGTGTGTAACTGAAGTTTGTATAACTGTCCAAAGGTCCTGCTAGTTTTTACTTCTTTCCATTTGTTTCTTTAAAAAAAAAATGAATAGTTGGGCATGGTGGTTCACTTCTATAATCCTAGCTACTGTGGAGGTCTTGAGGCAGGAGGATGGCACATTCCAGGCCAGCGTGGGCAACTTAATGAGACCCTATCTCAAAATTTAAAAGGGGGGGCTTGGAGTGTATGAGGGTGTAGCATAGTGGTAGAGTGCTTGCCTAGCATGCAGGAGGCTCTAGGTTCAATTCCCAGCATAGGGGTATGGAGTGGGGAACAGTAAGGTTTAGGATCAAAAAGATAAATCCAATTAGTTATTTACCCAGAGTAGAATGCGAATGAGTAGAAGTGTAACATTTATTTTCAAAATTTAGGTTTTTCTACACAAAATATTTATAGAACAAAGAAATTCCCTAACAATACGTAGGGAGGCATGAGGACAATAAACTGCAAAGTTATACCTGTTTCTTCTCCAGCTCTGCCCCTCATTCATACCATCTCCCATTCGTCAGTGCCAAGAACAGAAGTAAATTCCCTTTGGAAGCCTTTGGAACTTGCTCTGAGATGGGAGGGTCCCTATCAAATTCTCACTCTACAGAATGAGTGGAGAAAAGAGTCAGGAATAATTTGTATTGCTTATATTTTACCCAAGATATAAAATAGTCATAGAACTAGACACTGTGGTGCATGCCTGTAATCCCAGTACTTGGAAGGCTGAGAAAGGTGAATTGAAGGTTCGAGGACAGACTCAGCAACTTAAAAGACTCTCAGCAACCTACTGAGACCCTGTTTCAAAATAAAAAATAAAAAGGACTGGGGGTGTAGCTCAGAGGATATAGTGCGCGCGCGCATGCGCGCGCGCGCGCACACACACACACACACACACACACACACACATACACACACACTCCTAGGTCTTTGATTCCCTTGGGATAACTGCTAAGCCCCTCCTGTTGAAAAAAAGAACTTCTAGGTTCTGGGCAGAAGGCAGTAGCAGTCATAGAGGTTCGAGAAGTAATTCAGAGGCAAAATGTTATGTTTGTGGCTGAGATTCAAGAGTAAGAAGCAGCACATTTTAAATTCTAATAAAAAATGATTAAGTAATACCACATTAACAAGTAGATACAAATTAAAAATTAATATGCCCATGGTGATTCATGGTGACTCAGCTAAGGTAATTTGGTGCCTAAGACAGGATGTTCTTTGTTGTCCTCCTGAGTCTTTTTTGGGGGATCAGGGGAGAAGGAGAGAGAGGGGAAATCAGTTTAATGTTTTCCATTAAGGTGAATTAAAATTACGCAAAATGACTTTTCTTGGTTTTTGCAGTCTGATTTAACAAATGAATAAGCACATGTTTATTTGATGGAAACGCTACCACTCCCACCTGGAAGCACAACCCTGCCAGAGCCTTCCTGTCAAGAAGAATGTGCTATTTGGCTACAGAATGGGCGAAGCATTATACCTTACTTCTTTTTTTTTTTGCGGTACCAGGGATTGAACCCAGGGGCGTTCTATCTCCGCGCTACACCCCCGGCCCTATTTTTTATACTTTATTTTGAAACCAGGTCTCATGAAGTTGCAGAGGGCCTCACTCAGTAGAGAGAGAGAGAGAGAGAGAGAGAGAGAGAGAGAGAGCGCTGAGGCTGGCCGCAAACCTGGATCCTCCGGTCTCCGCCTCCCAAAGTACTGGGATTACAAGTGTGCGCCACCATGCCCGGCTTTATACCTTACTTCTTATAAAGCAATTTTATTTGAACCCTTTGCATTTAGCTTCAGTGTCAGTGTCATTATCATCCCCAGATAGCACATTTAAAACTTATTTTGTAATAATTTTAAACATAGTAACTTTTAAAAATACAAAGATCTCATATAGATATATTGCCCACCTTCCCTGTGTTAGTTAGTTTTCCACTGCTGTGACAAAATACTGGGTAAAATCAACTTAAAGGAGGAAAGGTTTATTTTAGCTCCTAGTTTCAGTCTATGGTCAGCTGACTCCATTGCTTTTAGGCCAGTGGCAAGGCAGAAACATCATGGCAGAAGATCCTGGCAGAGGAAAGATACTCACCTCATAGCAAAAAAGAAGGAGAGAGAGAGAGAGAGAGAGAGAGAGAGAGAGAGAAGAGAGAAGAGAGAAGAAAGAGAGGGAGAGAGAGAGAGAGAGAAAGATAACAGACAGGATTCTGGCAAGACAATCCCGAAGGACCCACTCTCTTCAGCTAGGTCCCAACTCCTATGGTTTCTACCACCTCTCAGTAGTCCATTCAGCTATAACTCTGCCAAGAGATTAATCCCCCCTGGGCTTGGTAATGCACACCTGTAAACCCTGTACTTGGAGGCTGAGACAGGAGGATCACTGGTTTGAGGACAGAGACTCGGTAACCCAGCAAGGTCCTATTTCAAAAACAAAACAAAAATAAAAATAAAAAGGGCTAGGGACATAGCTCAGAGACTTTCAGTGTGAGCAGAAAGCTGAAAATGCATTGAATATACCAGGTACCCAGCAGATGTTGAATGAATAGATGGATGAATGAATGGATGATTGAATTAGTTGATGGATTTCTGACCGGTTTGAATGCCTTAACACTATTATATAGTGTTAAGGATTCCATGGGGGTGTTGACAGAAAGTATTTCTTCACTAGAGGAATGAGAATTATCATTTACATAAGATAATGTATTATAAGTTCGCTACTTAAGATATTATAAATCAAATGCCAAGCTGCTTCTTATACCTAATAGAATTGCTATTTAAGCCGGACGTGGTGGTGCACGTTTGTAATCCCAGTATTTGGGAGTCTGACACAGGAGAATTGCAGGTTCACAGCCAGCCTCAGGTACTTAATGAGGCCCTCCACAACTTAGTGAGACCCTGTTTCAAAATAAAGAATAAAATATAGGACTGGGAGTGTAGCTTGGAGGTAGAATGCCCCTGGGTTCAATCCCCAGTACTGCCAAAAAAAGAAAAGAAAAGAAATGCTTTTTAAGCTAATTATAAATTACTATCTAAGTAGATTGTGGGTCAAAAAATCTGATTTTCAACCCTTAAACTAGCAGAATGAGGGTAAAATCTTTTTTTTTTTTGTCTGTAAAGCTACTTAATTTTATTCCTTATTAGCATTATCCATTGTGGTGGTTTATATGATTTCATTTAGGTGACAGAATATTTTAAGGTATGAGGCTCATAACAAAAGAAAAGGAATCGTTGGGTGAAAAGACTGGAGATGGCCAGAAAAAAATATCTAAAATCCTTCTCAAGCTAACATTTAACATATTTTCAAAATCACCCATCTGAAAGTATAAATTTCAATAAGTTCTGTCAAAAGGACAATTTTTTTTTTTTTTTTGCGGTACCAGGGATTGAACCCAGGGGCATTTTACCTCCGAGCTACACCCCCGGCCCTATTTTTTTATACGTTATTTTGAAATCAGGTCTCACGATTTCACGCCACCACGCCTGGCAAAAGGACAATTTTTTATTGGAAAGAAAAGTACTAATTAGTAGATGAAGAATACGAAGAATTGCGAATTCTCTATTATACTTTACTTCTTATGAAGCAATTTTATTTGAACCCTTTGTATTTAGCTTCAGTGTCAGTGTCATTATCATCCCCAGAGCTGTTGGTTCCACTTATTGCAACCTCTGATGGAATTTACTAGAGGATATCATCTTCATCCCTGAACTATTTAAGCCTTAGTACTTTTTCTTTGCTTTATAATATATATTTTATTATAATTATCAGCACATATTAATTGTACAAAATAATGGGTTTCATCGTGACATTTTCATACATGCATAACATGCTTTCATCACATCCACTGTCCCTATTATCCTCTTATTCCCCTCCCCTCCCACACCCCTTCTTCTTCCCGAAGTGTTCCCTTCTACTTTCATGTCGTCTTTTTTCTCCCTAGATTCCACGTATAAGAAAACACACATGATACTTGTCTTTCAGAGTCTGGCTTATTTTGCTTAACATGATGATCTCCAGTTCCATCCATTTTCCTGCAAAGATAAGATTTCATTTTTCTTTAGAGCCATAGCACTTTTAAAACCAGAACATGGCCGGGCGTGTTGGCGCACGCTTGTAATCCCAGTAATTTGGGAGGCGGAGACCGGAGGATTCGAGTTCGCGGCCAACCTCAGCGCGCGCATGCGCGGGCGCGCGCGCTTTATCTCTCCTCTCTCTCTCCTCTCCCTCTCTCTCTCTCTCTCTCTCTCTCTCTCTCTCTCTCTCCCTGTCTCTCTCTCCCTGTCTCTCTCTCTCTACCTAGTGAGGCCCTCTGCAACTTCGTGAGACCCGGTTTCAAAAATAAAGCATAAAAAAATAGGGCCGGGGGCGTAGCGCGGAGGTAGAACGCCCCTGCGTTCAATCCGCGGTACCGCAAAAACAAAACAAAACAAAACAAAAAAACCAGAACATGAAGCCAGACGTGGTGGTGCATGCTTGTAATCCCAGTACTTGGGAGGCTGAGACAGGAGGATCCCAGATTCAAAGCCAGCCTCAGCAATTTAGTGAGGTTCCCAGCAACTTAGCAAGACCCTGTTTCCAAATAAAGAATAAAATAGGGCTGGGGATGTAGCCTGGAGGTAGAACGCCCCTGGGTTCCATCCTCAGTAACCCCACACACATACACAAACTAGAGCATGGTGCTATCATTCAGGCATATTTCATTAGGAAAATAGATTTCTCCTTCCATCTTATAGGCAAATGATTGTTACCAAAAAATACACTTTATTCAGTCATTATGTTGTTCATTTAGTTTTAATTTAACTTTTAATAAGCATTGGTTCACATGGTCAAACAAATGTGAAATATACAATACTATACATTGAAAAATACCCCTCTCATCCTGGGCCCCCATTTGCTGAGCTGCTACCCTAAACTTGAAATCATTGTTTATAGGTTCTTATCTGTACTTCCAGAGTTTATTTGTTCAGATATGGATAAATATAAGCTTTTATTTCCCCACCTTAAAAAAAAATCCAACAGCCCGGTGTGGTGGTGCACGCCTGTGCTCCCAGTACTTGGGAAGCTGAGACAGGAGGATCGCAGGTTTGAGGACAGCCTCAGCAACTTAGTGAGACCTTGCTTCAAAATAAAAAATTAAAAGGGCTGGGGGTGTAGTTGGAGATAGAATGCCCCTGGGTTCAATCCCCAGTACTCTATCTTTCTGTGGCAATAATGGGATATTCTTTCTTTTATTTTTCCATTGGAACCCCGCCCCCTTTGTCTTTGCTTTGACTTTCAGCTCATTTTGACTAAAATTTCCTGAAATGAAACATGAGGATTCTGGCTATCTTTTAGTTACATTCATTCATTCATTCATTCAATTCACTTATTCAGCAAGGATCTATTGATTTCCTGCTGTGGTAAAGATCCTGTACTCAGTTCTTGGAAGATTTCAAAAATTAAAGAACATATGGTAGAGTGGGAGATACAGGATAGGAAGCTAGCCGGGCGTGGTGGCGCCGCTTGTAATCCCAGTACTTGGGAGGCTGACACAGGAGAATAGCAGGTTCGTGGCCAGCCTCAGCTACTTAGTGAGGCCCTCCACAACTTAGTGAGACCCTGTTTCAAAATAAAGAATAAAAAATAGGCTGGGCCCAGTACTTTGGGAGGCAGAGACTGGAGGATCCGGGTTCGCGGCCAGCCTCAGCTCTCTCTCTCTCTCTCTCTCTATCTATCTATCTATCTACTTAGTGAGGCCCTCCGCAACTTCGTGAGACCTGGTTTCAAAATAAAGTATAAAAAATAGGGCCGGGGGTGTAGCGCGGAGGTAGAACGCCCCTGGGTTCAATCCCTGGTACCCCCCCAAAATAAGGCTGGGGGTATAGCTCAGAGATAGAATGCCCCTGGTTCAATCCCCAGTAATGCAAAGAAAAAAATTAAGATAGGAAGCTAAGTAACTATGAGAGATACATAAAATGCCCCAGTAGTTCAAACAAGAGAATGCCTAGTTAAATCTTATGGATCTGCAGGGTGTGGTGGTGCATGCCTGTAAGCCCAGTACTGGGAAGCTGAGACAGGAGGATTGCAAGTTTGAGGACAGCCTCAGCCTCAGCAATGTAGGGAGACTCTCAGCAACCAACCTAGCAAGGCCCTGTTTCAAAACAAAAAATAAAGGACTGGGAATGTAGCTTGGAGGTAGAATGCCCCCCTGGTTCAATCCCCAGTACCACATACACACACACACACACGCACACGCACACGCACACACACACACACACACACACACACACACATACACACACACTCACACTCACACCTATGATCAAGGAAGTTTCTGGGAGAAAAATGGCCTTTGAGCTGAGCCATGAAAATGGATTCTATGTACCTAGGAAGATGGGGTGAGGGAAAAGGGGAATATTTTATGACAGTGACAGAAACTCAAAGCAGTTTAAACAACAGCAACAAAAAGGGAGAGGTTATCCCGTTAGCTCCTACCACCAAAACACAGAAAGACAAGGCTAGCCGGGGGTGGTGGCGCCGCTTGTAATCCCAGTACTTGGGAGGCTGAGTTCAGCATCCACAGCTGACTTCAGCATCCACAGCCTACAAAGACTTCATCAGTGTTGGCATTTCCAGCCCTCCTCCCTTTAGGCTCCCTCCTGTAACAGGCGACATGGCTGTGGCATCATATTACTGTTCACAATCCAATAGTGCAGAGACGACTGCTCCTCTGCTTCCAATTCAGGAACTTTGGAAAACGCTGGCCCAGCTTGGTGGTTGTACCCCACGGTGGGTTGGGGAGTTCGAGGTTGTGTGTAGCTGCCCACCAGAAATGAATGGAAGTGGGCGGAGCCTGTTCCCTAAGGATGCTACTATTAGGAGAAGGTAGGAAGGGATGCAAGGCGGTCACAAAACATGAGGTGCTTACACACCTGTATCATGAACAAAGGTATGAAGGCAAGAAACTGCAGGCCATGCTCTGAATTAAGTGAGAAGATCAGTTATGTTTCAGAAGATGGAGACAAGGGCAAGATATCTGTGGAAGAAAATTTAAGGAGGGACTCATTCTCAGATGCCAACCGTGTATTTGTAGGACACTGAGAGTAAATGCCTCAACTTTTGTACCTCAAACAACTTGCTCGCCTCAACCTAATCCTGGCCCTATTTAGAACGAAGGGAGATTCAACAGAGTTGAAGATGAACAGGTTAGCCAGGCATGGTGGCACACACCTGTAATCCCAGTACTTGGCGGAGACAGGAGGATCATAGGTTCGAGGACAGCCACAGCAACTTAGCAAGACCCTATTTCAAAATAAAAAATAAAAAGGGCTGGAAGTGTAGCGTGGAGGTAGAATACTCCTTGGTTCAATCCTCAGTACCAAGAAAATAAACAAAATAAAAGATGAACAGGATGTAAAGTTTGAGGACCAAATAATGTGACCTTTGGGTAACCCTTTTAATGGAGTGATGTAAGTAAAAGCCATATTGCACAAAGTCCAGGAGTTGGTATGCAGAGAAGAAATAGAGGCAGAGAAATCAGACTACTCTCTTATAAAGTCTGGGGGCAAAATAAATGATAGAGAAGGGATTACATCTTGAGGGAAAAGCGTGAGAGGTCGAACTAGTAGTTGTCATTTTTACTACATTTTATTTTTAACATTGGTGATACGTGATTCGAAAAGCAGCCATTTACTTCACTGGAACGATTCAAAGGGTATTTGGCTTTCATCCAACCCCAAATAATTTTCTACTAGCCTGATGCTGATGTCTGAATTGTTACCATTAGTGATTTGGGTTATTGAATTAAAGGATTATCTCCTAGCAGTTAGTAAGTACCATCCCAGGCCCCATCTGTAGGTAATTCATCAAGCTTTTAGCAGCTATTTGTATGTTGATGTGAATTGGTTTATCTGATTTCTTGTGACAACCCAGAATAGATTTTGATAAAGGGAGTATGAAGAACACTGAAGGGCCTTTGGCAGTTTGGGATGGGCACCTGTAGGGAGGAGGGAAGGTGCGGACTCCCAAAAGGACAGGTAAGCAGGTTCAACCTGTCTACCTCACAGTTCTACACAGGACCAGCTCTCCATTAGCAATCTGAAAAACTCTCCCTCCCTCCTTCAGTGAATCTTTTTTAAAAACAGCTTTTCTTTCTTTTTTTTTTTTTTTTGCAGTACGAGGGATTGAACCCAGGGGCATTCTGCCTCTGAGCTACACCCCCAGCCCTATTTTTTATCCTTTACTAAAACCAGGTCTCACTAAGTTGCGGGGGGGAGGGTCAGTAAGTAGCTGAGGCTGGCCATGAACCGGGATCCTCCGGTCTCTGCCTCCCAAGTACTGAGATTACAAGCGTGTGCCACCATGCCTGGCTCTAAAAACAGCTTTTCAATAGAACCCTGTCAAAATGTTCTGTGAAAATACATTGTCTCAGGTAATAGAAAAGAATAATGGACTAGGGGTCAGAAAGCCTATTCTCATCAAACACTCATTGCTTATGCAGAAGCAGAATTACCTTGAAGCGAATGAGGCTTAGGCTTCAAGATGCCTCACTTGCATAGGCCCCTTCCAAGGCCCTGGACGAAGACCTAACAATATGTTCAAATGATCATGCATTTTTGGAAATTTTATAAAGTAAGGTAATTTAACTACAGTAGACCCACTGTCTGTCTTTGCTCGTGTGTGTGTGTGTGTGTGTGTGTGTGTGTGTGTGTGTGTTACTAGGGATTGAACCCCAGGGTGCCCTGCCTCTGAGCTACATCTCTGGCCCAATTTTATTTTTTATTTTGAAACAGGGTCTCAGTAAGTTCCTGAGGGTCCCACTTAGTTGCTGAGACTGGCTGCAAACCTGCAATCCTCTTGTCTCAGTCTTCCAAGTTCTGGAATTACAGGCATGTGCCACCAAGCTTGGCTCTTTCCATTCTTATTTTCCCTCTATTTCCTCTCCTGCTGGGGGGCATTGGAGTAACCATCATCACTTGTGGGATCCAGGAGCAGAAGGGAAGTTGAGTTGACGGTAAAATTAGTTTGGGCTTAGTGGTAGATATTTTAAAGGTTCGCTGTCACTTTGTAAGGTTGCTAGCTGCTAATGTGCAGAAATGTTTGGCAGGAATATTGCTACTGCCCACTGTGCCAACTCATGTCACAATGTCAATGTGCGACTAAGCTGGTTAATGAGTGTTGTCAATGCAAATATTATTTAAGATGGACCACTGTCTGAGTAAACTTCAAGTGTCATGAAATCTTCCTGCTCACATATGAGAGATACTTCATTGAGCCTTTCCCAGATTTTATACCAATCCGGAAAATAATATATGGCATTACCAATAATGTGCTATGAAGGTGAGAGACGTTTTTCTAAAGTATCAATAATTTTAAAAATATTTATATTAACCTATACTAGAGGAAAGACTGAATTATCTTTCTATTAAGGTTGTACTATAAAATTGTCATCTAAAACAGCAATCAAAGAACATCCAGAAAAAAGTAGGAATAAAACTATTCTAGAGGTGTGTAAGACAGTTAAAATGATTTTGTTACTTGTCTGAATTTTGTGGTTTGTTATATTTGCTAGGATTTTAAAAATCTGTAATTGCTATGATTTCTTTTCTCATACCCCATTTTGTACTCATTATTTTGTATCTTAAAGAGTACCTTTCCCCTCCAAATTGTGTAAGTTTTAATTCCTACAAAATTTAGATTCTTCCTGGTCCTGTGACTTTGAGCAAGTAACATAAGCCTCAGTTTCCTTACCTGGAAGATGGGAATCATCCTACTTGCTGACTTATCTAACGGAGTTCATGAGGCAGTGAGATGGTGCAGGTGAAAGGATTAGCTGTATTAGCTGTACAGAGGCAAACAAATATACCTAAAGTGGGATTAGTGCTTTCTCCTCAAAGAAATAGGCCTTGTGTTTTCCCCAATAGGTAATGTTCCCTTTTCAATAATCAAACTTATTTATTTATTTGGTATGGGGATTGAGCCCAGGGGCGTTCTTCCTCTGAGCTATACCCCCAGCCCTGTTTTGATTTTTATTTGAAGCAGGGTTTCACTAGGTTGCTGAGTGCCTCACTAAGTTGCTGGGGCTGGCCTCAAACCTGAAATCCTCCCACCCCAGCCTTCCAAGTACTGGGATTACAGCCATGCACTACCACACCTGGCTTAATGATCATTCTTTATATCTGGGGTGATCCTGACTTGCATCATGGGCCAGGATCCTTTGTCTTCACACAAATAACAAGCAGCCCTAGACAGGGTAAAGAGCCTCTGAAACAATGAAGGTACATTAGCACAAGCTCATTCACTGCCATTGTTGGGAAACTAACATACGTGTCTTCCCTGCTGGGGATGGTGAACATAACTGCTGTTGATACTGAGGACAGCATTTAGCTTTTAAATTCAGCTTGGCTGGGGGTGTAGCACAGTGGTACAGTGGTGCTTAGTTATCATGCATGAGGCCCTGGGTTCAATGCCCAGCACACACAGACACACAATAAGCTAACAATATTCCAAATATGTAGATGACACTTATTTAAAAAGGGCTGTATAGCATTTCTTTGTCTTACCAATTAACCAGGAAATTTGGGGAAAAGGAAGGTACATTCTCTCAACATCTATTATATATGAGGGTCTATGAGAGGTGCTTTAAATGCCTTATTCTAGTGATATGCACAGTATCCCTGGATATTATCAACCTCAATTTACAGAAGTAAAACTAAAGCTGAAAGGGTTGAGTGACTTGTCCAGATTCAGAGATTAGGTTTTTTCAGAGAGGTTTGTTTGTTTGATCCACCCTGGCAGGTGCCACTCCATTACTGCTTGCAATATAGTTTTATTTCTCTTATTTACTTGTTTGTTTTAAAATAGGTGGATTCTGCTTATACAGTCACAATTACCTAAAAAAATAATTTTGAAAATAAGATGTCTAGTATGTACACATAGGTCTTTAGTTCAAATATGTAATTCATCATGAATTTATAGAAAGTCAGTAGAATGTCTGATATAATAAAATAGGGTGCTTAATTTAAATAGAAAAATCATTAATAAGAATCTCATACATCTGAAAATGTTTAAAATGCATAACAAACTAGTTTATCACCAACCACACTGTTCAAGTACCAAATTAATGTATGCCAACTGAACTTAGATATTTGATTTCATGTTGGAAAATTCAAGACTGATCTCTTTATCAAGAAAAACAAAGTAAATCAGTAATCTCAGGTAGATTGCAGATTGACAGTGCCAGGCTAAAATGACTGTCTAGCCGACAGTCTTATATATATTTTACCAGGATTCGAAATTATCCACAGTTCACTTGTTTCTGTCCATTAAAATTTAAATTCAGATGAATTTGAATTTGTTATCAAATAGATTTTCATAAGGCCTTTGTGATTTAAGATTTTAATGAAAACTCTGGTTTTTTGTTTAATCCCCTAGGTTAGTTTGAAGCAAGGGGTGGGATGTCAATCCACTATCTTATGTGTGTGTGTGTATGTGTGTGTGTGTGTGCACGTGCACGTGCGCATTTACACACACACATTTGTGCAGTACTAGAGATTGAACCCAGGGGCATTCTACCTCTGAGCTACACCCCAGCCTTATTTTATTTTGAAATAGAGTCTCATTAAGTTGCTGAGGGTCTCACTAATTTGTTGAGGCTGGCTTCGAACCTGGTATCCTCCTGTCTCAGCCTCCCAAAAACTAGGATTTCAGGTGTGTGCCATCATACCTGGCTCCAATCCACTATCTTAAAATTGAACCCCTTATCTGAGTTTGTGAGGTTTTTTTTTTTTTTTTTTGGTGGTGAGGATTGAGCCCAGGGGCATTCTACCTCTGAGCTACACCCCCAGCCTGATTTTTTATTGTTTATTTTGAAATAGGGTCTCACTAAGTTGCGGAGGGCCTCACTAAGTAGCTGAGGCTGGCCACAAGCCTGCAATCCTCCTGTCTCATCCTCCCAAGTACTGAGATTACAAGTGTGCGCCACCACACCCGCTCCTATTTATTTATTTTTTAAAATTTTGAGCCAGGTGTGGTGGTGCACACTTGTAATCCCAGTTCCCAGTACTTTGGGAGGCAGAGACCGGAGGATCCGGGTTCGCGGCCAGCCTCAGCGCTCTCTCTCTCTCT
>PVJS01043970.1:0-16851 GCA_004027185.1 Glis glis | reverse complement strand
AACCCTGAGGCCTCCCACTGGGCCAGTGCTTTACCACTGAGCTCTATTCCCAGCCCTTTTTAATTTATTTTGAGACAGGATCTTGCTAAGGATCTTGCCCAGGCTGACCTCCAACTTTGGATCCTCCCACCTCAGCCTTCTGAGTAACTGGGATTACAAGCATGCACCACCACACGGAATGGTCCATGTTTTAAAAATAATATGTAACAATCCAGGCATGGCAGCACATACCTGCAACCCCAGCTCCTTGGGAGGCTGAGGCAAGAAGATTGTCTGGGAGCAGCCTATGTAGCATAGTGGGACCCTAAAAAAGCAAAAACAAAAACAAAACATATGTATGTATATACTCCCAAGCTAGAACTTAACAGTAATGCTTGAGAGCAAGATACAGAATCTCTTCATAGATTATACTCTTTATGGATTATAGGGATTTTAGTACTCTGAGATCCAAGACAGATTCCCTTGACACTACTTCCTACTCTATTGTGAGTATATCTGTGTATTCATTCATGGAGACTGAATCTTCTCCTAATTTCAAAGAACAAAGACCTCTCACTTCTGACTTCAGTTAGTAAAGTCCGTCAGTCCCTATCCAGTGGTATTTGATTTTCTCTTCAGTTAAGTGATCAAAGCCAAATCATCAAAGCCTGAATGTCTTACAACAGATTCTAATAAGTTCCTAGTTGGCTATTCTTAGTTTTAATCAAAGTAAAATATAACATTTGCATTTTTTTGTCATCTCTTTCAAAGTGTTTGTCAAGTTATTAGATTCAGAAGCACCCTGAATGATTTCATATTATTAGGATCTGTCTAACCATTCCCCAAAAGTTGTTCCTGACAGGGCAGGGGCCATTTTGTATAAGTGGTTTAACACCTAAAATTAAACACTGAGTCATATATATTTAGATTACTTAGAAGCAAAAGTTATCATGAAAAGTAAATGTGGCTAATCTGGAGTTCTCACACAGTCTCTGGCCTGCAGTAATTTCCTACTATTCCATTTTTGTTTTTGTTTTTGTTTTGCGGTACTGGGGATGGAACTCAGGGGCCTTCCACCTCCGAGATATACCCCCAGCCCATTTTTTATTCTTTATTTTGAACAGGGTCTCACTAAGTTGCGGAGGGCCTCACTAAGTAGCTGAGGCTGGCCGCAAACCTTCGATCCTCCTGTCTCAGCCTCTGAAGTACTGGGATTGCAAGCGTGCACCACCACGCCCAGCTCCCTAACTGTTCTTGAGTCCCCTTGATGCACCATGGGTTCCCCCTTGCCATGCTCAGACTTCCTACAACATTTACACACACAGCCATCAACAGACTTGGTGTTCTGTTTTGTTTTCTTTGTTTTTTCTGTTTGCAGGGTATTCTTCCATTAACTCAATTAGCATTATTAATCAAGAGGCATGAATGAGTGGGACAGGGAATACAGGGGTGTGTGTCTATGTGTGTGTGCATGTGTGCCATATACAATATACCTACAAAACCAGCAGACCTCACATCCAGCCATACTTACCTTCATATTGAGAATGTATTGCTGTTCTTTGAGTGACCTAAACCATCATGTACTATTTGATGGGTCTCTGGAGTTAGTACATTATGTATGTATAGCATTCGGCAGATAAATTTTAGAGACAGACATTTTATTTTTAGTAACTTTTTTCATGGAAATGATGAGACTTTCAGCTAGTAAGTTTTCATGTGATTCTAAATACGCAAAAGTACAGAAAGCCTCTGCAAATATATTTTCTTCTAATTTTTTTTTTTTTCCGGTACTGGGGATTGAACCCAGGGCCGTTCTACCTCCGCGCTACACCCCTGGCCCTATTTTTTATACTTTATTTTGAAACCGGGTTTCACGAAGTTGCGGAGGGCCTCACTGAGTAGAGAGAGGGAAGGAGAGAGAGAGAGAGAGAGAGAGAGAGAGAGAGAGAGAGCGCTGAGGCTGGCCGCGAACCCTGGATCCTCCGGTCTCCGCCTCCCAAAGTACTGGGATTACAAGAGTGCGCTACCACACCCGGCTCTAATTATTTAAAAAAAAAAACAACAACCTCTAGCCAGGTGTGGTGGTGTATTCCTTACTCCCAGCTACTCTGGAGGCTAAGGCAGGAGGATTGCAAATTCAGGGTCAACCTGGGCAACTTAATGATATCCTGTCTCAATATTTTAAAAACGGTCTGGGAAGCTAGACATAGTGGTGCATGCCTGTAATCCCAGTACTCTGGGAGGCTCAGATAGAAGGATTGCAGGTTCAAGGCCAGTTTGTGGTAATTTAGTGAGACTCTCTCTCTCTCTCTCTCTCTCTCTGTCTCTGTCTCTCTTTGTCTCTCTCTCCCCTGTCTCTATCTATCTATCTATCTAGTGAGGCCCTCCGCAACTTCGTGAGACCCAGTTTCAAAATAAAGTATAAAAAAATAGGGCTGGAGCCGGGCGTGGTGGCACACGCTTGTAATCCCAGTACTTTGGAAGGCTGAGACCAGAGGATCCGGGTTCGCGGCCAGCCTCAGCTCTCTCTCTCTCTCTCTCTCCCCCTGTCTCTCTCTCTACTTAGTGAGGCCCTCCGCAACTTCGTGAGACCCGGTTTCAAAATAAAGTATAAAAAATAGGGCTGGGGGTGTAGCGCGGAGGTAGAACGCCCCTGGGTTCAATCCCCGGTACCGCAAAAATAAATAAATAAATAAATAAATAAAAAGGGCTAGAGGTGTAGCTCAGAGAAAGAACTCCCCCTAGGTTCAATCCCCAATACTATAAAAATAAATAGATAGGTAGACAGATAGATAGATAATAAATAAATAAATAAATAAATAAATAAATAAATAAAATTTAAAAAGGTCTGAGAATGGTAGAATGTCCTTGGGTCCACAGGACCACCAACAAAACAAAACAAAATCAACAAACAAACCAAAAAATGCTAAAAATTTGTGAGAGAACATTGCTAAAGAGTATTTGATTTGAAGCTGAGCGTGGTAGCACATGCCTGTAATCCCAGTACTTGGGAGGCTGAGAAGGAGGATTGCAGGTTGAAGACAGCCTCAGCAATATAGCAAGACTTTCAGCAACTTAGACCCTATTTCAAAATAAAAATTAAAAATAGCTGGGGGCGTAGCTTGGAGGTAGAATGTCCCTGGGTTCAATCCCCAGTACCCCCCCCAAAAAAAGAGTGTTTGAGTTGAAATTAAATTCTTTACTCTTTAAGCAGTGTGTATAGCCAAGATGAAATGTACATGTTTGCTATTGATCTGTTCTCATTTTTCTTAAGGGGTTTTTATCCAAATGTTTTGTTATTTTTGGCAAGAAAGCATAGCAGTGATGTGTTTTGTTCAGTCTTGGCTTTTGGATCAAAATAATAACCACTCATTATTTTGCCAGAAATTTTGCCTCTCCACTGATTTATTTTGTGACAATTACACAATATTCTTGGCTATCATGAAAATTAATTTGCTTAGAAAGGGTATAAAGTATAAGTATATTTTAAAATACAAGTATATAAAACACAGATACCCAACACACATATTTAAGTATATTCAAGCTAAAAGATGGCTCTATGACAAAATGTGAAATCCAGTTATTTATATATTTTGAGAAAAAAGTTCAAGCCAAGAACATTAGTTTCAATTTGCTTTCTATTGTCAAGAGATGGGGAATGGAAAATATTGTAAGTAATGGATAACTTACTCTCAAATTATCAACTATTTGAGTTCCTTGGAGAAACATAAACACTGAGTATGCATAGTTACATAGGAATCTAACACAACACTAAGAGTAAATTTGGAGGAAAATGTTGAAAATGTCCTCCAATAGTTAATCAAGCCATTTTCTTGGATTTTATTTACTAGTTTAATAGTGAAGTACTGTAGGAAGGAATTTGTATTTTCTTAGAGCAGAAAGTATGAAAACGACTACAGAACTTCCTGTTTTAATGAAGAATAAAGGAGAGCTGTGAGCCATTCACTTCCTGAGTGGCTACATTCCAGCTGTGCAGACTGGTCATAGCACATCTGCCAATCAGAATGGGCCCTGGAAGGAAGCCCTTGGATGCCGAGGCTTGTTTACATGCATCATGACTCTGTTTCTCCTCTCCTCCTTGTGTTGTACCACTAGGAAGATTAGTGGGAGAATTTGCTATTAAGTAAACTAAATAAACTGTACAAAACCAGGATCAGAGCAACAGCAAATGACATTCCGGGCAGAGTTTTTAGCTCATCTTTAGCCACAGGTAAGAGTTGTTGCTTTGTTATATGAAGATAACTTATCTCTATCCAGTTCCTAGCTTTATTAGAAAAAAAACGAAGAGGCTAAAAGCTAGAAAGGAATGAGGTTTTTAAATGATTAAAATATACCCAATATTCCTATGAGTTTAATAACAACGGAAAACCATGATATTTTAATTTAAGGAAGGGGTAAAACCAAACTAAATTAAGACAGAAACGTTTTAAAAGGCACAGTAACACTAAATCAATGTAGAGAAATTAGAACCAGATACATTAACATCCTGCATTTGGAGAACAAACACATTTAATTTTAAATCTTTCTACTTGCTAGTGTTTCAGAAAACAGTGTTTTAGTTTATGTTATTAACTCTTTGGTTTAAAAGTTTTCTTTTTTATTATTAGTCCATTAAAAATGGTACATACATTTTACTGTGTAAATCTGTTCCTTGTCTTCCATATTTCTCTCTAGCAGTTGTAGAATATGTTTTATTTTCCTCTTTATGCTGTTCTACCAGCATTAAAATTAAGGGGAAGAAAAGAAATCCTGTCTAATTGTTCCTTTGCCATTAAATTCTATCTTTTTAGCATTAATTCAGAAGATACTATAGAGACTTGTATTTTGATAATCCATAGGAGTTTTTAAAAATACAATTGAATAGGACTCTCTTGTGGTTTGTATGTGGTGTGTGTGTGTGTGTGTGTGTTTACTGGGAGAGAACTCAAGGGCATTCTACCTTTGAGCTACTTTCCCAGCTTTATTTTATTATTTATTTTTATTTTGGTCTCACTAAATTGCTGAGGACCTCAGTAAGTTGCTGAGGCTGTTCTCAAACCTGTGATCCTCCTGTCTCAGCCTCCCAAGTACTAGGATTACATGCATGTACCACCACGCCCGCTATATGCTACTTTCTTTTTTTGTAATTAATTTTTTTTTTTTTTGCGGTACTGGGGATTGAACCTAGGGGTGTTCTACCTCCGAGCTACACCCCCGGCCCATTTTTTATCCTTTATTTTGAAACCAGGTCTCATGAAGTTGCGGAGGGCCTCACTAAGTAGCTGAGGCTGGCCGCGAACCTGGATCCTCTGGTCTCAGCCTCCCAAGTACTGGGATTACAAGCGTACACCACCACGCCCGGCCTGCTGTATGCTACTTTCTATTGTTAATTTTTCCAAAACATTGAGGCCTTTTTGTTTCTTTTTTAGCAGATACTGGGGAAAAACAAATTACATTACAAAAAGAGAACTCATGGGTTCTATGGTTGTTTCTCTTGTATGTGATAGTCTTCAGGTTGATTAATAGCAGTTTTTTTAGCAGTCCAGAGAAGCACTTTTGAAAATTTCAAGCAGCTGTGCTCTTATTTCTTACCCTGCATCAGGATCTCTCACCCATAGCACTACTGACATTTTGGGTGAGATAATTATTTTGGGGGCAATTGCCCCTGTGCATTATGTAGGACATCTAATAGCATCCCTGGTCCCCTACCCACAAAAGCCCTCTCCTTTGGTTGACAACCAAAAAGTGTATATACATAGCACAGTATACGTAATTATTGGTGAAACATGGAAACCCAGCTTCTGAAATGTTCTGGGTGACAGAGAGTTAAGGACGAAGCTGTGCTAGTCTTAGTATATTTGCAGATGTTGTTGTAGCTGATTGCTCATTTTTTCCCCCTCCCCATTCTGTTAGAAGCTTCTGCCAACCATGATTCATGGGATGATTTTTCTGAGCTGAGTAATCTGTGGCTTTTCAGTCTCCTTACTTTCCTTCCTTAGCTGACTCTGTTTTGGTTTTAGCAAAGTGTTTAACACAGTAAAGATCTTTTAAAATGAAATAATACATCTTTTCCAAGTAGATAATCTTAACAAATCATAAAAAGGTTTTATGTCTGTTCTTCATTGTGTCCTTTCTACCTTCTCTGTCAGGCAAATCCTCTCATCTGATGAAGAGCACTGTGGTGGGGAAGACGTGGCTATCTTGAACAGTCCTTGTGAAATCTAATGGTACCGCAGCTGGGATTTGAGAACTTTCAATGGCTTTTAAGAAACATTTTGACATGTAACTGTCTTCTTTCTTTACAGATTGCAACGAACGAAATAAACCAGAGCATCGTTCTTCAAGGTATGAATTTATAGTACTTAATAATTCTGTGTAAAGCTTCTTATTTGAAAAACGTTGTTTGGAGGCAATGCAAGTGTCCCTTTTAGGGTTACTGTATATTGGAATCATCTGGCACTCAGAAAAGCTTTACAAAGAAAATATTTTCATTCTCTGAATAAATATCCTTTACAAATTTTATTATCTGGAAGACACATATTACTTTGAAAATTTATATCAGTGACATATATCTTCATAAAAGATTATTTTAAGCTGGGCATGGTGGCATAATCCCAGTTCTTGGAAGGCTGAGACAGGAGGATCATAGGTTTGAGGCCAGTCTCAGCAATTTAGTGAGACCCTCAGCAACTTAGTGAGACCCTGTTTCCAAATAAAAAATAAAATAGGGCTGGGAGGGGGTGTAGCTCAGAGGTAGAACACCCCTAGGTTCAATCCCCAGTACCACAAAACAAAAAAACCCATGAAATCATGAAGAAAGCCAGGTGTGGCGCATGCTTGTAATCCCAGTACCTGGGAGGCTGAGACAGGAGATTCATTAAGTTCGAGGGCAGCCTCAGGAACTTAGTGAGACCCTGTTTCAATGTAAAAAATAAGAAGGGCTGGGGGTGTAGCTCAGGGTAGAACACCCCTGGGTACACACACACACACACACACACACACACACACACACACACACCAAAAAACCCAAAATCTATTTCTAAGACTTTGTTGTATTCAGATGAATTATTTTAAGTTCTTGTTAGGTAATTTCATATGATCAGGAAAGTTCTGCCACTTAAGTCTCCCACCTGCACGGAGAGTTTGTCATCAGGTAGTCATCAGCACTGAAGAGTATTTTTTTTTTTTTTGGTATTGGGGATTGAACCTAGGGGCATTCTACAAATCCTTACACTAATATATCAGTGGTACATAAAAAGATGGGGAGTGTAATTTAAGCAAAATGTTAAAAAAAACTTGAAGATTTAGCTCTTCATAAATTCACTACCAGTCAAAATTTTTATGGTTACCTCTAACCACCCACTCCCAAATGTTTGCATTGATTTGATGCATTGAAAGAAGTATAATACCCAGAATAGTAAGAGTGGTAGCTCTAGATCACACTTTTGATCTTCTATCCAATTCTGGGGCCGCAAGGCCTTGAAAAATCACAGTATGCGGTGCAGCAGCTGTATTGATATCCATCACATGGGGAGCATCCTCAAAACAGAATCCTGTGCCCCCCCAGAGAGCCTGTTCAAGGGTAAATTCTTGAAGCCTGCATGTTAAACATGTCCCCAGTGATTCTGATGTGTGACTAGGTTGGGGACCTCTGGTCAAGAATATGGCAGCTGAAATGGGACAGGGAACATGAAAGAGAAGAGTAGGGGGAGAAGTTAAAGCTAAATCATAGGAAGTCTGGCTCAAGGAATTGAGAAAATTTAGTCTAGATGTGGAAGTCTTGAGAGGTGTTTGGGACAGAAATGATAACTGGCTTTGCACACCTAGAGACTGGCACATAGAAGAGACTAGCAGAATTGTTTCTCGTGAATTTCAAAGTACAAGATGAGCCTGGACTCCTACTTGAGATAGGAAGTTAGGAAGTACTCAACTAATGATGTCTTGCCAAAGAAGATACAGGTGGTAGCTTCAAGAGACTTCCTGGTCAAATTTGGGTAATTTGAGTTCAAAAAAATAAAGATGATAATAGATTAAAATATACTGGATATTTTTAAATCCATGTAGGAGGAAAATAATTTTGCAATACTCAATGTAATAATAGATTTAAGCAAGGATCATCAATGGCAACTATAGATTTAAGCAACTCTTCTGTAAAGAGTTGTTGGAGAGCAGATATTCACACAGCCTTAGGATATCACTCTATAGTTAGTTTTTAATTGCAAAGATGGGGGATTTACCTTTTTAATGAGGAAATCTAGTGGGTATTGTATTAATCAAGTGGTCAAGGTATATATCATCACTAGTGAGACAACCTTTTAGTATGTGCCTCCCGATGATGTAATCAGCAGTGCACACTCATGGCACTTACATAGCAGTCCTAGTCAAAAGAGAGAGAGAGATAGTATCTTGAAAAACACAAAGGCAGGGAGAATATTTTAGATTAAGAGATATCAGAAGCTGGGCATGGTAGCACATATCTGTAATCCCAGTACTTGGGAGGCTAAGTCAGGAGGATCACAGGTTTGAGGACAACCTAAGCAATGTAGTAAGACTCGCAGCAACCTAGCAAGACCCCATTTCAAAACAAAAAATAAGGAATGGGAGTGTAGCTTGGAGGTAGAATGCCCCTGGGTTCAATCCCAGTACCACAGAGAGAGAGAGAGAGAGAGAGAAAGATTGAGATTTAAGATCAGAGACATTGGCAACCAAATGCAATATGTGAATTAAAAATAAAATTCCAAATTAAGAAAATTTGGAGGTAATTAGGAAAATTTAAATATGAAATTTATTTTAGGTAATATTTATTAACATTACTCCTTTAGGTATAGAATAGGAATGTCATTCTTAGGAGATACATGACAAAGTATTAGGAGTGATAGAGTCTTATGTTTGCAGCCTACTCTCAAGTAATTCAGGGAGAGAAACAGTGGGAGATGCAGAAGCAAATATGGGAAAATGTTAGTAATTAGTGAATAGAAGAAAGGCATATGGGTGTTAATTATATTCCTTCTTCAACTTTTCTGAAGACCTGAAAATTTCAAAATGCAAAGTAGTAGTGGAGAGAACTGTTCAGTGTGTTCCTGCAAGTCCCAGAGGGCAGAATCTGTATCTGTGGGCAAAACATGAGGGGATGGATTTCTGCACAGTATGAGGAAGAATTTCCTGTCAGAAGTGATCAAAGATGAAATGGGTTACTCTGCGAGCAAATACTGTCAAGGAAAGCTAAATAGGCTAGTGCTGGGAATAAAAATAAAGACGATTTCTGAATGGCAAAGTCATTATTCTGGGTGGCTCCAGCCCCCTGCCTTCTTAACACCCAGTAAATATTTGTTAGGAGTCCCTATTCTGGCTTGGGATAGAATAGAAAACAGGAAAAAAAAAGTCCTTCATGGAGGATTCATTGTATGGACTTTCACTTTTAATCTCTGAGAGTCTGTTTACCTTAAAGTCAAGATCTGGGTCTTTATAGTTCTATTTCAGGCCATGCTGTGGTTCCCTTGAGGTGTTTGGAAAATATTCTGATTATTATTATTACTATTATTATTATTATTATTTTCCTGTGGTACTGGGGATTGAACCCAGGGGCATTCTACCTCCGAGCTACACCCCCAGCCCTATTTTTTATTCTTTATTTTGAAATAGGGTCTCACTAAGTTGCGGAGGGCTTCACTAAGTAGCTGAGGCTGTCTGCGAACCTGTGATCCTCCTGTCTCAGCCTCCCAAGTATTAGGATTACAAGTGTGCGCCACCATGGCCAGCTTCCGATTATTTTTTAATCTGTAGTACTGTCAGATTCCCTAGGACTGTGCTACTCAGTCTTGGTAACCCTAGAATGTAGTAGAGTGCCTGGTCCACGAAAAGCACTTAATAAATAACTGTTGAATAAACTAATGCCAACTGTATTTTTAGGAAAGAAAGGGAAATGTCAATATTTTTCCCTTGCAAATTGGGAAGTACCCACCTCTCAAAAGCTTGCCCATGACTACTTTTTTTGTGTGTGTGTGTGGTACTGGGGATTGAACCCAGGGGCATTCTACCTCCAAGCTACACCCCCAGCCCTATTTTTTTTATTCTTTATTTTGAAACAGGGTCTCACTAAGTTGCAGAGAGCCTCACTAAGTAGCTGAAGCTGGCCGCGAACTGGGATCCTCTGGTCTCAGCCTCCCAAGTACTGGGATTACAAGCGTGCACCACCACGCCCGGCTCTGCCCATGACTATTATTGAATATGTTTGTTACAACAGGAAGGAGACAATCAGAAAGGAGAAATATTTTTTCAAAAGACCATTGTTTTCATTCTAGGGTACCTGCTGAGATTGGCAGTGACCTGTTCTTCCTGCATCCTCTGCCAGGCAGGGCCACTACCCCTTCAGGCCAGCAGTGCATCAAGTAGATTAATACCTGCTTGCATCAACGGAGCAGAAAGAAGAAAATATAAACAAAAAGTCACTTAATTTCGGTCTGTTTTTTTGTTTCCCTCAGGCCACTCAGCAGCAAGAATTATGGGCTCAAAGCCCAGCAAGGATAAGAGAAATGTACTTCTCTTGCCTGTGTTTTTACAAGGCCAGATACTCCTATAGCTTTCACAGTGAGGGGTAAATAAATCTGGGATGTCTGCCTGTTCTTTCATTTCAGTGCTGAAATCAGAAGGAAAGCATAACTCTTGTCAAGTTAAAGGAACAGTTTTATCATGTATAAACCAACACTAAGACCCCAGGTGAAAAAATACTGTATAAGCATTTTTAAGATTTTATTTATTTATTTATTTATTTATTTATTTATTTATTTACTGGTGCATTGTAATCGTACATCGTGATGAAGTTCAGGGTGATAGAGGCATACATGCACACAGCACTCATTGAGTCCTCCCCCAGTTCCACCCCACTCCCTCTCCCTCCCCACCTTCCCATGCTCAGCATGTCCATGGAGGTGTTTCTCTCTTCAAGTCTTCCTCCCCCTCCCATCTCCCTCAGTTAGGTCCCCTCCTTCACTCCACTAAGGTTTCTCCTCCTTTGTCTGGAGTCCCTCCTATGTCCTAATTTCTCCCTAGCTTCCCCATATGAGGGAGAACATCCAACTCTTCACTTTTTGTGACTGACTTATCTCACTTGGCATAATATTCTCCAGTTCCATCCCTGCAAATGACATAATTTTGTTCTTCTTTATGGCTTGATGGGTAAAGAAAAATTTAAAAAAAAGATTCTCTTTGGTGAACACTCTTCTGTAGGATAATCAGCACATCAAGAAATAAATGTTTGGGCTGGAGGATGTAGGTTAGTGTAGAGTGTATGCTTAGTGCACGTGAGGTTCTGAGGGAAGGAGAGAGAGAAAGAGAGAGAAGTAAAAAGTGTTATGTACCCAAAAAAGTCTGTATCTGTAAAATGATGAATAAGACAAAATTAGGCATGTTTCTTTAATGTGATACTACTTAGGCTCTTTGATACTCTAAAGCACATTATAAAACTCCAAGTGAGAGCTATATTAAACTTCAGTTAAAATTTATTGAAATTTGTAACTTTCTTTCCCAGACATGGCTATTAATAACATCTAGAAAAAAGTGCCATGGAATAGCAGATTGGGAAACTAATTAGGGGTAAGTAGGAGCAAACAATAATAAAGAATGTTAAATCATATGGCAATTGGGCCCACAAATAGAAAATTAGGAACTCTTTTTACTACCCTATGAGCTATAAATAATAGATCTCAATAACACAGTATCTGAATAACTAGCTACTTTTATCTCAAATGTTTTATCTGCTACAAGAAAATAATTTATAGCAGCAAATAAAAGAACACAGTGAAACAAAAAACCTTAAATCTGTTTCTTAAAAATTATCATTTAAATCTTGGTCTCCCTAAATCCTTTTTAACACTACCTTTCATGCTGTGTCTGTACACGCCTGTAATCTCAGCATTTGGGAGGCTGAGACAGGAGGATCACAAGTTCAGGGCCAGCTTTGGCAACCCTGTTTCAAAATTAAATAAGGGCTGGGAGCCGGGCGTGGTGGCACACGCTTGTAATCCCAGTACTTGGGAGGCTGAGACCGGAGGATCTGGGTTCGCGGCCAGCCTCAGCTACTTAGTGAGGCCTTCCATAACTTAGCGAGACCCTGTTTCAAAATAAAGAATAAAAAATAGGGCTGGGTTTAGAGCTCGGAGGTAGAATGCCCCTGGGTTCAATTCCCAGTACCAACCAAAAAAAAAAAAAAAGAAATGATGCTGCAGTAAATATTTTGATGTTCATATTCTTGCATATAGATGTATATAGAAATCTTTATTTCTTCTTCCAAAATATACATTCTTACTCATAATTACTTTTAAGCTTTAAATTTTTATATATCAAATTTCTTCCCAATTTTCTTAGCTTCATGGTGGTGTGGTACTGCTCCAGGTTTAGTAGGGCCCATTACAACCCCCTTCCCATAATGTGGCCTGAAATATCACTGCACTTGGGTGGTATTCACACTCAATATGCAGAATATTTGTAGCACATAGTTCATTCAGTATGTTCAGAATTAGAGTTGGTACTGTTAAACTCATAACAATCACTTTATCATTAAGAATTTAAAAGGATCTTGGTTCTCTGCATTGGTAAACTGTTGTTGATCTTATAAAGATATCATTTGATATCTTACTGTTGAGGATTTTATTTTGGCACTTTACCATCATCACATTATAGTTTTAAATAAAATAGCTAAAAGCAAACTTGATTTTGCTTTTCCTCCTTTCTAAATATGTCTTACAATGCTGTGTTCTGGCCGGGTATGGTGGCGCACGCTTGTAATTCCAGTACTTGGGAGGCTGAGACAGGAGGATCGCAGGTTTGAGGACAGCTTCAGCAAGTAGTGAGATTCTCATCAATCTAATGAGACCCTGTTTCAAAATAAAAATAAAAATAAAAATAAAAAAGGGCTGGGGATGTAGCTCAGAGATAGAATGTGTAATTACTTTCTGGCATTATATTTTGTAAGCTATGAGAGAAACATTACTTTTGCTGTAGCATCTATAATGCTATAAATACAGTGAAAAATTAAAGTAAGAGCCGGGCGTGGTGGCGCATGCTTGTAATCCCCAGTACTTGGGAGGCGGAGACCGGAGGATCCGGGTTTGGGGCCAGCCTCAGCTACTTAGTGAGGCCCTCCGCAACTTAGTGAGACCCGGTTTCAAAATAAAGTATAAAAAATAGGGCCGGGGGTGTAGCTCAGAGGTAAAATGCCCCTGGGTTCAATCCCCAGTACCTCAAAAAAAAAAAAAAAATTTAAAGTAATACAGGTTCCATAGGGAAAAAATCCTTTTGCAATGGGAGATGTGAAAGGATTAAGACTTTATTTTATTTTATTTTATTTTTTTTGCCATACTGGGGATTGAACCCAGGGGCATTCTACCTCCGAGCTACACCCCCAGTCCTATTTTTTATTCTTTATTTTGAAACAGGGTCTCACTAAGTTACGGAGGGCCTCACTGAGTAGCTGAGGCTGGCCATGAACCCGGATCCTCCAGTCTCAGCCTCCCAAGTACTGGAATTACAAACGTGTGCCACCACACCTGGCTAGGATTAAGACTTTATGTCATTCTACAGAGAATATGTGTATACACACACACACACACACACGTTTTATTGTGGTTTTAAGACATGTGACTTTAGAATTTCCCCCTAGTGTGATGGGAATGAAAATGAGACATTTATATTGGGTATCAATTGAATAATTGAAAACTTCTATCAGCTGGCCACTGCCATTGTACTTAGTGTGGGGCTTCTCTGAAGTTGTTTCAAATTTAAGTATTAGAGCTGGCCAGCCTCAGCTACTTAGTGAGGCCTCCGCAGAGTGAGACCCTGTTTCAAAATATAGAATAAAAAATAGGGCTGGGGGTGTAGCTTGCAGGTCGAATGCCCCTCGGTTCCATCCCCAGTACCGCAAAAAAAAAAAAAAAATGAAAGTATTAGCAGGCAGTTAACTTTGGAATAGCAGCTGGTCCTGCATTTATTACTTTTTCTCAAGATAGGCATACATGGCCACCCATTTCTCAGCAGTCCAGGGAGCACATGGAATTCTTGGCCCTTAAATTTTTCCTTCTAATTCTTTCCTCCCTTTCCCTGAGGTTATATTTTATATTACTTCTTTACCTTTCTGCAGTATAATTTAGAAATGGTTATTTACACAGTTGTACCAAATCTATATTAAAGAGCCTGTAGTTGAGTGAACTTTGTTTACATCTTGTGGCTCTCCATCTCTCCTTGTGTTATGGTTTTAGTTCAACTAATAAATATCGTTGAACAACTGAACTTTAAATATTTATTTAAATGTTTCCCCTTACTGGCATAGCATACACTGCATTCTTCAAATGTATTGATTAGGACTATAAACTACAAAAGCATATTAATTCCTGGAAGAATCTTAGTCTGGACAGAATTGGTAAAAAAAATCATTCAGGAGCCCAGTCACCTTCCATTTCATTAACAGCAAAATACTGTTCATCAGAAATCAGTGTTGTCCTCATAGGTTAAAAAAACAAAACAAAACTTCTCAAACCCAGAAACCAGGCCTGGTGCCAAGAATACAATTTCAGGATTGGGAATTTCTTTATTGATTAGAGGCTCCGCTATATAACAACTTGGAGCATTCACTTCTGCCCTGGTGATAAGTTTTGCCACTTCTGATCTCAATCCAGTGGTAGGCTCACTCCAGAGATGTAGCGGGTATCCCTTGTATACTACCTCTAACTGCAGTGAAAGGAAGACCAGTGTCCCTAGAAGGACTCTCTAGTGTACGACTCTCCCTTCTTTGAGACAGGATTGAGAATCAGTATGCTTTAGTAATTAAGAAAATAAAGGAAAGTGTGGAATGTCTTAAAGACTTCAGGGTAACTTTGTGTCGGTACTTGATGGGGGGCACTAAGAGCTGTATGCATGTATATTAACATCAAATAGATATTCATTGTGATGTAAGACTCCAATGCACCAGTAAAAGCACGTTAAAAAAAATAAAGGAAAAACATCACCTCAATTGCAAACCTGTTTCCTCAAGATAATGTCCTTGGCATGCTGCCCTGAGCAGGCAGTCCAGGGATGCTGTTAAGGGATGACAGGCAGGACTTAAGAGTTAATCATCATCTATTGCCCACTAGCTTCTCTAGTAGATTCTGAAGAGAAACTCCAGGTCAAAAAAGGCCTTGCAAACTGAAATATACTCTTCAGAATTTTTCCATATGGTGAATTCCTATTTTTAGCCATTGCTCTTTTTTTTTATGATAATGCCACTAATTGCTGAGGCTGTCCTTGAACCTACGATCCTCTTGTCTCAGCCTCCCAAGTAGTGGGATTACAGGTGCATGCCACCACACCTGGCTCAGCCATTGCTCTTTAAAAAAATTTTTTAATGAAATTACATTTATTTGTTCTAATTATTTTTACTTTGTTGTAAATTTATTTTATTTTATTTTTAATATTTCTGTTGGTGCATTATAGTCTTACAGTCTCACATCATAATGTAGTTCATAGTGTTAGTGACATACTGCACAACAGCAGTTGGTAAGTGTTCCCCCAGCTCCCTCACCACATCCCCCTTCCCCATACATGATACTGAGATTGGCATTGGTGTTGTTCTAATTATAAAGCAAGAATTTTTGAAAAGTGAAGTAATAAAAGAGAAGAAAATTATCTATAACCCCACATACGAATAGTTAATCACTATTGCATTGTGTTTGTGGGGGGGTAACTGGGGATTGAATTGAACCCAGGAACATTCTACCTCTGAGCATACCTCCAGTCCTTTTTTATTTTTTGTTTTGAAATGGTCTTGCTAGGTTGCTGAGAGTCTCACTACCTTCCTGAGGCTGGCTTCCAACCTGGGATCCTCCTGTCTCAGCCTGTAATCCCTGGGATTGATTATAGGCCTGTGCCACCACACCTAGCTTGGCTAAAAAAATTTTTATTATAAAAATAAGCCGGGCGTGGTGGTGCATGCTTGTAATCCCAGTACTTTGGGAGGCGGAGACCGGAGGATCCAGGTTCACGGCCAGCCTCAGCGCGCGCTCTCTCTCTCTCTCTCTCTCTCTCTCTCTCTCTCCTTAGTGAGGCCCTGCGCAACTTCGTGAGACCCGGTTTCAAAATAAAGGATAAAAAAAATAGGGCTGGGGGTATAGCGCGGAGGTAGAACGCCCCTGGGTTCAATCCCCGGCAAAAAAAAAAAAATGTTTACGCCGGGCGTGGTGGCGCACCCTTATAATCCCAGTATTTTGGGAGGCAGAGACTGGAGGATCAGGGTTCGTGGCCAGCCTCAGCACTCTCTCTCTCTCTCTCTCTCTTTCTCTCTCTCTCTCTTCCCCTGTCTGTCTGTCTCTCTCTACCTAGTGAGGCCCTCCGCAACTTCCTGAGACCCGGTTTCAAAATAAAATATAAAAAAATAAGGCCGGGAGTGTAGCACGGAGGTAGAATGCCCCTGGGTTCAATCCCCAGTACCGCAAAAAAAAAAAAAAAAAAAAAAAAAAAAAAAAAAAAAAAAAAAAAAAAAAAAAAAATATATATATATATATATATATATGTTTACTACAGAAAGCTTGTAAAAACACCAAGAACTAAAGAAAATGTTAAAATCAATAGTAGTCCAATGATAACTACTATTGTTACATTGATGGTTTAGTCTTTTCTGTGCACCTTTGGTATATAACTGGGATGTAGTGTGTGATTTCTTTTTCACAAAACAATAATAGTTTGTAAGCATTTTTCATAAAATGATTTTTAATGGAATTCCATTATGTAAGGTATATCAAATTCTAATTATTTTCCTATGGCCAGACTTTTAGGTTATTTCCAGGGTTTTTTTTTTTTAATGTTACAGTGTTTGATAAGATTCTTTTTTTTTTTTTTTTTTTT
>PVJS01043969.1:0-16853 GCA_004027185.1 Glis glis | reverse complement strand
ACCCGTCATTGGAGCATAGATACGATTTTATCCATGTCCTGTCTTAGGTTGACTTATCTTGAGAAAATCTTACCCGTCATTGACTACCAGCCACTGCTCAGGGGGCTGCACAAAGCTTTATTCTGTGCATTACAGCCTTAACTTTCCATCTAGTGCTGAGAAAGCATTTCACCAAAAACAGGAGACAGACATAATTCCAGAGGAGTGAGAATTCCAAGACCCAGGACACCTTTTTCTACGGGCATACTTCCTTGAAGCTTTTGCCACGTCATGCGTGTAGGTTCACGCAGACTCCGTAGGAGGCAAGGCCGTGGCACCAGACAGGAACAACTGCAAGGAGGAAGGCTCGCTTGGGCTCATGGATTCAGGGGTCAGTCCATGGTTGGCTGGCTCCGAGGCAGAAACATTGGGTGACAGGAGGTGGGAAAGGGAAGCTGCTCCGCTCGTGGCAGCCGGGAAGCAGAGAGAGAGAGAGAGACAGGAAGTGGCCAGGGACAGAGACAGTCCTCAAGGCCACACCCCCAGTGACACCCCGCCTCTGAGCCACCTCTTGCTACATCGCATCGTCAGCCCACGAGCTTTTCTGGGGGACGTTCCGTATCTAAACCACAATACTGCCTGATTTTGTGGACGGCTCCGACAATCTTTGCCTGAAGTCTTTCCCTGAGCCCTGGGGACTCCTCAGCCAATGGTGGTTAGGAGATGGTGGATAAGTACCCCCATCCCTCACTCCTCACCTGGAATAAGCCTGAGGCTCATGCTCCACATTGTCCCCGGAGGTCCCCAGAGGAACGATGTCCTTTGGGCCCGCTGTCATAATGTGCACAGCTACACTCCCCTTGCTGGCTGCTCCCCTCTGCCGCTCTGCGGCACCCCCGGCATCCCCCACTCAGGTGAGCTGCCTGCCTCCGTCTCATCTCGGGTCAGTCCCAAGAAGCCACACAGCCTTCTCAATCCCGCCAGACATCCTTCTAGAGCACTCTCACAGTGGCTCGTCCGTTTCCCATCTAAAGTAAAAGCAGGCAGAAACGGTAGGCGCACACAGACGCAGCGAAGGGAAGGGTCTCGGTGTTCCGATGTCCCAGTTTGCCTTCATCTGAACCTCCATCCCGAGTCCCAGGGTCCCCTTATTTGAACTGGTTTACTCAACCCACGTAGAGACACTGAAATCCCTGCCAACTCCGTTTGCATGACAATTCAGGTCTGTGTACACTCCATAACTTAACTCCCCTGTAAAATTTCCACAGGGAAATCAGCGTCTGCCTGTATATTTATTTGTTTGTTTTTTGAAGTCAGGTGGGCTGTCTGTGTTTATCAACTTGGTCTGGCTTGCATATATATTGCAGATAAGGACAAATCGGGATACTACTTAGAATGCTGTCTCTTCGGATGCCTTCTTGTTTCTTAATATTTCTGTGATTGGGAGAGAAGAAGAGGAGAGACAAAGAGAAAAGAAGGTCAGTGGAATATGTTATTCAAATTTTCAGCACACCCTCTACCTTTCAAAAGAACCTGACTATTATATAAGGAGAACAAGATGGTCGCTTTCCTTCAAGGAGGATGAGGCACCCCTGCCCTTTATTTCAAATTATAGGAATGGAATGAATAATAGAGAGAAGATAGAGGGTCAGATGTACACTCAAAAGAGAATGAGAGATTTCCATGATGTCAGATTATTAAGCAGCCTCCAGGATGGCCCCCGCTCAGGCCGACAGGTGAATGCCTGCTCTTCCACGTCACAGTGGGGGGTGGGAACAGAGAGTAACAAATTCTCCACATTTCAATTCAACAAATACTTATCAAATATCCCCCTCTGCGCAAGACAATGTGCTCACATAAAGGAAACAAAACTGATCAGGACAATTATTTTTCTCAAGAAATACATAATCTGATAGAAAAAACAATTGAAGGTATATAGAAATAAATGGGTTATAATTATACGGGATGGAGCCAGGCCTGGTGGCACATGCCTGTAATCCCAGTACTTGGGAGGCTGAGACAGGAGGATCTCAGGCTCGAGACTAGCCTCAGCAACTTAGCGAGACTCTCAGCAACCTGGTGAGACCCTGTTTCAAAAACAAACAAACAAACAAAAATTTATATGGGATGAACTAAAAAGTAAAGAAATAATAATAAAAATAGTAAAAATGTACATTGTATAAAGATAGTATAGGTCGATAGGTTGAATCCATGTGGAGAAATTAAGAAAGGTTTTTAGAAGAGTTTCTCCCGGGATGGGCTTTGAAGGATGAATAGGAGTTGGCAACGTGGAGAAGTGGGAAAGGACATTTCAGGAAAAGGGGACAGCAAGGGTAAAGAGAGGCAGAGTGTAGGAACTGTCGACATGGCCAACAAACAACAAACTCCAGCATCTAGATCCTGCCCCAAATCTAAACATGAAAGTGTAGATTTTTGGAAAGTCCCTGAAAGAATTGGAAAATAAGAAATGAAATGTGAGTGGACCTGACATTTTGAGAAATCCCAGGAAGATGGAAGCCTAATAAAACTAGACAAACGGTGGCACACTACGCAAGCAAAGCGAAGGCAGAGAGGGTCTGTTGAAAAGCAGAGACCAGGCTCTTCTCTCTCTCTTAAGGTCCAAGCAGGAGAACAGGGATGGGGGGATTCCCAGGGCTGCCTGAAGGCACAATTGGAGAAACTGAACCACAGCCTCTCCCTTCCTCAGGAGCTCCAGCTCAGCCAGCCAGCAGATGCCCCACGGATCCGGCACCGGCACGCAGCAGACAGGGCAGAGGGCTTACTAAACGTTGACTAATGGAGAATTTTAAAGATGAGAAACACATGCAATCTAGACTCATCTAACTCTTTGCTATAGTTTGATCTTGAATGTCCACCAAACAGCCATCCAGCCAGGTGCTGGGGCTCAGGCCTCTAATCCCAGTAGGGATTGGGAGGTTGAGGCAGGAGCATTGCAGGTTCGAGGCCAGTCTCAGCAACTGAACGAAATCCTGTGTCAAAATAAAATATAAAAAGGCAGGGTGTGTAGCTCAGTGGTAGAGTGTCCCTGGGTTCAATCCCCAGTGCCAAATTAAGTTAAATTGCAGTGTATTTAAACACAGGATAAGTAAAGATAAGAACGATCACTAAAGAGTAGAAATAAAATGTATAACTTCCAAACCATTGCAAAAACTGTATAAGAACTTGATAAATCCAATAAAAGCCTGCATGAGCACAGTAAGTACTACCAAAGAAAAAATGTTAGATGTGATGACTTGATGTCCAAATAAATCAGGAATCACAACCAACAAGAGGGGAGGAGAGCCACCAATCAAAATCAAGAGATGCTTAGATGGCGTTTTTAAAAACAAGTATAAAAGGGAGAAAGGATTTTCAAAATATAGAACCAAGCCGGGCATGGTCGTACGCTTGTAATCCCAGTACTTGGGAGGCTGAGACAGGAGGATCGCAGGTTCGCGCCAGCCTCAGCTACTTAGTGAGGCCCTCCACAACTGAGACCTTGTTTCAAAAATAAAGAATAAAAAAAAAATAGGGCTGGAGGTGTAGCTCGGAGGTAGAATGCCTCTGGGTTCAATCCCCAGTATTGCAAAGACAAAACAAAACAAAATATAGAACCAAAGAATTACCTAAGACATAAATAACTATGAATTAGTAAGAGAAAGAAAAAAACTAATAAAAAATAAGCAAAGGATGCAGCAGACTATTCCTAGGCAAATAATAATAATAGTTATTATTATTATTATCAAAAGTACAAAAAGGCTCAGTTTAAATAATCAGGGAGCAAATTTTAGAATTAATTTCTTTTTGCCCTACCATATTGGTCCATTTTAGCCATTTGATAATATTCATTCATTTAGTCAATAAGTGCTTTCGTGTTCCAAACTTATTGCCGTTTTACCCCTAGACAAAGCTGAGAAGGGTCGGTCCTGCCTGCGAGGAGCTTGCGCTACTGAGGAGGCCGCGGTCGATGAGCAGACAGACAGGAGAATAATTGAAGTTTAGATCATGACATCTCTGCAGATCAATAAGCAGCACCCTTGTAGATGGGTTTTGGGTGAGATGAGCTCTGTGGGGAAGGCCTCCCGGGATAGAAGGCGGCTGCAGAGACAGCGCTGGCCCCCCGCATGCCTGGAGGTGGGCATGGTGTGGGGGACAGGTGGGGCAGGCAGAGCTTTCCAGAATGAAGAGCCAGCAAAGATCCAAAGAGCAGAAGAGGCTTCGTTTGGGAGGAGTGAGAGAGGCCAGTACTTCCAGAGCCCTGTGGACGTGTGGTGTGCTTCATATTATGTGTCGTCGGGATGTACATACTGCGCTCTTTTGTCAAGAGCAGCGGGGAGGTGAAATTCAGAAAATAGACGCAGCACGACTGGGTCAGAGTGAAGACAGGCATTCTGAGAAGGTTGCATTTGACCCCAGTAAAGTTGGGGGAATCCCTGAGAAGCTTAAGACACAGGAGAGCCAGGAGCGGTGGTGGCCCACACCTGTAAGCCCAGTCCTTGGGAGGCTGAGACAGGAGGATCACGAGTCCAAGGCCAGCCTCAGCAATTTAGTGTGACCCTGTTTCAAAATGAAAAACAAAAAGGGCTGGGAGTGTAGCTCAGAGGTATAATGCCCCTGGGTTCAATCCCTAGTACCTTAAAAAATTTTTTTTAATTTATTGAGGGTGAGGTGGAAGATGGGAGGATGAGTAGAGTGTGAGGTTTGCTTTATTTTTTGTTTATAAACAGTGGTTGTAAAAGTAAGGACCAGGACTGGGTGTGTGGCTTAGTGGTAGAGCACTTGCCTAGCATGCATGAGGGCTTGGGCTCCATCCCCCCCCCAAAAAAAATAATTAAAAAGGATTGATTTGAAAAGAATTTCTTGGGGCTGTAGAGGATGGCAAATACAGGAGTAGGCAAGCTGCTGGCCCGGAAGATAATAGGGGCTCGAGAGCCACCTTGGTTGGTAGCTTGGAGACACGTTGGTAGCTTGAGTCTCGGTCAGCTGGGACCAAGCCCAGTCATTTGTTAATAATATTAAAATACCAACATTTCCAAAGAATATGCACCAAGCATGTTCAAGCACACAGGTATCTAACCAATATTACTGAACTGAATACACATTTATATTCATTTCCAGAATCTGTTTCTAATTCTCAGTGTTAATTGAGTGTGACTAAAACAATATTTTTAATGGACTGAATTGTTTTTATAATTCTTATCCAAAACTTATGTCTGGAAAGCTGCTTGATTTCCTTTTGCTCTAATAAGTAGATGTATGAGACAAGTCTGTCACTTCCTTCTATTAACCATGGGTTGCTTAGAAATATTCAAAAAGTCATGCTTATACAATGTGGAGTACTGACTTTAGAAATGATTAATTTGACAAATCAAACTAAATAAACTCCCAATCAAGAAGAACTGAAGTGATTTTGTAATATGGCTAAATATTGACTAGTGTTCTTCAACTTTGGGGAGTTTTAGTTGTAAGATAAGGAAACACCAACCGATGATGAAAATCGCAGCATTCTGACCACGGAGCACCGTGGAGCACCGTGGTCCGTGTGACGGGACACAGGGAGGCCATTCCCCTGCCGCAGCGCCTCCTCCATCGCACATCTCGCTGGGGAAATCTCAGTTGCACTGCTGCTCACCAGTGAATATTCTTCCTTCTTTGTACTTAAGGCGCATTCATTATACGAGCCTCTGTTTTTACTCTAATTACTATTCCGTCCACATCCAAAATCAGATGTCACAATTCGTAGACATACACATAACCCAGAGGAAATTCTTTCAAATGGTCCCAGGGAGAAGGTGGACGAAGATATTGACACCCTGCTACACAGGCCAGAGGAGATGCTGGGAAGGTGTTGGGTCGTTTCTGGAACTCACATCTTGGATATGGAGTGATTTGCACAGCAGGGTTTCTCTGTGATTTGTTGTAACAGCAGACATTCCAGGATCACGTGGCTCTTCGTTCCTGCGCCTTGGGTCTCTGACGTCTGAAGCTGCTGTTCGCAGCCTTTCTCAAGCCCGCCGTGCGGGCCCAGGGCTTCCTGTGACCAGGACGCGTTTTGTTGTCTAATACCCGCCCTTCCGGTGAGGCATACTTCACCAGCACGAAAGAGCTCTAGATAATGAACAGCCGTGTCTTTAATAAGATGGCCGACTCAAAGAGAAGGCCATGATGTTCAGACATCTCGTTTTCTAAAATGTCAGAATGGGTCATGAGTCAACTGGTCCCTCCGTACAGAGACACAGGTTCTTTACATGGATGTCACCGCAAGCTGGCCGGTGCTCAAGATGGATTCTGGGACAGAGCAAGGACGGCAAAGCATGGCGTCAGGTAGACAGAAACATTCCAGCATCGCCAAGGTCGCCTCCTAGAGACAGCAATGCAGACTGAGGAAAGGTGAGGTGCGAGGGACAACTGTGTCAGAACCAAGTTATCCAGAATAATTAATTAATCCAGAATCTACCTCCAAGCTACACCTCTATCCCTTTTTTATTATTTTTATTTTGAAATAGGATCTCGCTAAGTTGTGAAGGTCTTGCTAAATTTCTGAGTGTGGCCTCGAACCTGCAATCCTCCTGTCTCAGCCTCTCAAATACTGGGATTACAGGCGTGTGCCACCATGCCCAGTCAGAATAATGCAATTTTTGAGCAATCTCATCTAACTCTTACTTTAAAAATGTGGAAACTGAGGATAAAAACAAACAAAACTGCAAAGCACATTCCCAGGCCTAAAACCCAAGCCCCTTAATCGCTGACCCAGAGTGCCCCCCCATGCAGAGCCTCCACTTGGTAGTGTGAGTAAAGTTGACAGTGGTTCACCAAGGAAGGCTTTGGAATCAAGACAAAGCTGTGAATTTGACTTTAAAGACAACCTCAAGCTGAGTGTGGTGGTACCCTGCTATAATTCCAGTACTTGGGATGCTGAGGAAGGAGGATTACAGGTTCTAGGCCAGCCTCAGCAACTTAGCCAAACCCTCAGCAACTTAGCAAGACCCTATTTCAAAATAAAAAAGAAAAAGAGCTGGAGGTATAGCTCAGAGGTAGAGTGCCCCTGAGTTCAATCCCCAGTAACACACACACACACACACACACACACACACACACACACACACACCAGCCTCAAGGGCAAAGATGGGGAACAAATGACTATAAGGCTCAAAGATTTGGCCAGCAATAAATGATGGGGAGGGGAGGCTACCTCATGGGACCAAGCACGTGTCAGCACAGGAGACACGGGTACCGGGTGTCCTGGATGGTGACCAAGTCTCCCTGCTGCACCGGGCTTGCAAGTCATCTACTCATTTCTCAACTTGCTCTACTACGCAACCCTGTGCCTTGTCTCTTGTTTCTTCTCCAGTACCCACGTAGATATTTAGTTTGGCAAGAGGATTTAATCCCCTCTTTGGTCTAAATCAGGCCCATTTAGACTCCAATCGAATGGTGGGTAGATTGATTAAATATATAGATTTGAATCTAGATACATACAATCTAGTCATACATACCTCACTTATAGGTTTGGAGACAGTTGAAGACGCATGCTCTCTGGCATACCATGGTGGTCACAGAATGGCTTGCCAGGCCGGCGTGGGACTCAAATGATCTGCGAGTCAAAGAAAACTTCAACTGTGCATGATGGGAAGGAAGGGAAGATGTTTGTACCTCCCGGGCAATGTACATGAACCATGAGAGTTTAAAAGAGAAGCCATCGAGAAGCGGGGATACAGCTGCAGCAGCTAGCGCGATTTGTCTGGGATCAGAGACGCCGTGGTTGGCCCGCACACCGTTACTGATTCAGTGAATGCCCGTCTCTCCCATCTGCCCAGATCTGCAGCCCTTCGCAGGGACTTTGCCAGGTTGTTGGAGTCTGATCTTCCCATCCACGCCACTGCTGGGATCCCAGGGACCAGCCCTTGGCCGATCACCGAGACTTAGTGCGTCCCACCTCCCCAACCCTCTGTTGGGATAACTCTAAGACAAGTGCTCTGCAGGTCTCTCCAGCAGGACAGAGTTTGCAGTTGAGCACTGAGGCAAATGTCCCAATGACCCACCCTCCCTGGCTGCCATCCTATCCCAACCCCCATCCCTGACCAGTATTTCCTGGCATTACCCCCTTCCCTAAATTAACAACCCACACCTTGAATACTTGATGTTGATCTGCCTCTAGGGAAACCCAAACAGGTCCTTGTGGCTTGGCCCACACTCCTCCTTGGATAGCCCTGAGCAGGGTCAGGGGACAAGGGTGCACCACGAAGGCCACGGTCCCCACCGCGCGCGCTCTGAGTTTCCCAAGTTCCCGTCGGGTGAGTCCGACCCCCTTCTGCATCCTTCCAGTCGGTCCCCTGCCAGGAACAGAGCGCAGTGGGTAAACACGGCATTTTCCTCCGCACGGCAAGACAGGAAGTTCATTAAATTTGGTATAAATCTTTGCCTTTAAAGTGCCAGTTGGTGATTTATTTTCTCCTTCTGTTTAGAGTTTTTAGAGCGTAGGTGCCAACCTCTGGAATCCAATCCAAAACCCCAAGCGAAGTCCTGTTGATAAATCAACAAACGCCCTGTTTGCACAACGCAAGCCAAATGCAAATCCCTGCTCCTTGAGCGCGCATCTAATGATCATCTTTCAATGTTATAAAAGGTGCCATGGCAAAGCAGCCTCCTAATTCTCACCTTGGCGTCTCAAAAACATCCTCTGGCTGCCTTGCTTCAAAGAAAATCCGCAGATAAATAAAACCTCTGGAGGAACCGCCCGGGCCGCAATCACATCTGAGGGGAGAGGAAATTGCTTCGGGATGCAGTTAGCGGGGTACCCCGCTTATCTCTACATCTCACGGGCCGCAGAGTTCATCGGTGTGAGCTTCTTCATCCGCTGAGGCTTTACCATGGGTCTTAGCCAGGGTCTCGGGGAAAGCCAAATAGCCCTTCCCGGGACAGCGTTAACCTCTGTGTATGTGAGCCCAGGCCTGCGCAGGCGGCTGAATCTGCCCGGTCCTGCATTTCCTCAATTGAGGATTGCTAAAAGGATTAAACGTGGCCACTTGTTTGTTCCTCCACCCAAGAAATGTTTACTTAGCAGCTACTGTGTGCCAGGCTTGGGGATGTGCAGGTGAACCGAGCAGTTATGGCCAATGGTAAGACGGGACAAGGAAACAATGAAAAGAGAGATGGAGAGGAAATTTTAAGTTGATAGGGCTGGCATGAGCCGCGCCACACCAGGCCTCCGAGGAGGCTGGTCTTTGTGCTAAGAGCTGGTGGAAACCACCGAAGGGTATTAAACGGGGGAATGAGTGGCCAGAGCGTAAACGAGGAGGCAGATGAGAACGGATACGAGGAAGTACGTAAGGCACCCAGACCAGGGCTTGGCGTGGCTCAGGCGTGGCAAATGTGGCTTCCTTCCACTCCCCTGGACCCCGGTCCCTCAGAAGCAGGAGTTCTCATCCTGCCCTTAGCCACCTCCTCTAAGCTAGAATTACCTAGTAACCCTGAAGCCCTCACCTACCTCCATGATCCAATTATCCACACGGGGCAAAGGTCATTTATTCTTTGGGAGGAGGAAATTGGGAATTAAGTTTTATGAGCTAGCATAGAAGAGGCTTCTGTTTGATAAGAATCATTGTAAAATGGTTACACATTTTATATCCATGCAGGAAGGAAAGCCCAAAAGAGGTTACAGGACTCTAGAAGTCAAATAGAGGATGAAAGACAGCTCCAATGATTGGGCAAAAGTGGAAGAGACCTAGATATAGCACAATATAATAAATATAATGTAATATAAGCATGTGTCCTTAAAAACTTCTTGGAAAGTGATTAAATGAAATTTTTTGGTAAATAGAATGAGTATTTGAAATAACTAAGGCACTTAATTAAGTATAGGTCCTATTTTTTAAAATTTGCATTAGGTTAGACTTAAGAGTCATTGCCGCCGGGTGTGGTGGCGCACGTTTGTAATCCCAGTACTTGGGAGGTGGAGACTGGAGGAGGATCCGAGTTCACGGTCAGCCTCAGCTACTTAGTGAGGCCTCTGCAACTTCGTGAGACCCGGCTTCAAAATAAAGTATAAAAAATAGGGCTGGGGGTGTAGCTCGGAGGTAGAACAACCCTGGGTTCAATCCCTGGTACCAGAAAAAGAAAAAAAAAAGAGTTATTGCCTATAAGACTTGGGCCTGGACAATGTAGCAATGCATAGATGGTAAGATGAAGGCGCTTGAACAGTCCCACTGTGGCTGAAGGTGGGCGGAGGCAAACACGGCACCACACCATCATCAAAGAGTTCCGAAGAAACAAAAAGACTAGGCGTTAGTTATGCATTCAAAAAAGAAAAACCCAAGGACCACCAGAAGGCTTTCTTTTGCTATATTTAGATCAAGAATGAGGCATGATGACCCCATGACTGACTATAGATTTAAGAATCTATATCAAGAAGGATAATCTGAAAATTGGAAATTTGAAAGAATCAAAATCCAGAGTTGGCAAAGTGCTATCTGACTTTATAATGGAAATTAAAGGATTTGGCAGATCATAAAATTACACTTGGTCATTGAAAACCAAAACCAAAAATCATGAGAATTGTCAGACGGCTTGCGGGAAGCAAACACTGTTGTGGTTTTCAAAGAACCATTGGGCTGTATTTGGGAAATGATAAACAAGGGAATTTGCAGCTGATCCCTAGGAGACCTCAAGAATAAAATTCCAAACATATCATCGGTGAGCTCTTAGTAACGACTGAGCATCAGGAGCCAAAACAAGTTCACTACAAAGTCATCTTTCCACATGGCTGTCGATTTCGTTTTCCATTGTTACCAAGGAGGGCATCAGGAACACATATTAGAGCCACTGGACTTATTTCTGTGAAACTTGGACAACCACCAACAAAATGAGGCTCGTGCCAGGTACTTCTAAGTGAGAAGCGTTCACCAAAGTGAAATGCAGACAGATTCCTCCTGTGCTCCGACCCGCGGGGCACTCCATGGGCTTTGGATTCATCCTGGGTTTTCTTTGAGCATGGGTGGCCAAATCGACGCACAGAGTCCTTTCTACAAATTAACTAATGCACAGTGAAGAGTTGCTAACCTATGAATTGCTAGACAAATGCCATTTCTCATCATCGCTGTCATTGATACGTAATACTATTCTTTCTAGCACCCGGACAGTAAGATACCATCATTTTCTGGATGAAGGCAAAGCTTTTGTGAGAAGAAGGAAGCGATCGTGCCTGGAATTGGTTAAGTGATGATCGTCCCGTAGTCCTAGTCTGCTAACGCTGGGGATGGTGAAGCCAGAGTTCCATGACGAACACGGAAGAAAGCAGCCAGACCTTCGGAAGAGTCGTAGCTTGGCGAGGAAACGGACGCGTTTTGCTTTAACATGGGCATTCTCATCCAGAAAGTTCCATTCCAACATGGCCCCGGAGAAGCTCCGTACGGCAGAGCCGCCCTTACATCATCTGCACTATATGTACACTTGGTCAGGCTGTGTAAACTTTGACATGTGGGTGTCAATCTTCCTCATATTTGCAGATGGCTTTATCAGAGCGTGATTAGTTTCCAGAACAAATTTGAGCAAAAGAAAACATTACCTACAGTATGTAAGCCAACAGACCAGCTAGTTTTCAGATTTGTCTATTTACATGGGCACTAGATGTTTTGCTAAGGCTCTCTAAAACTGCTGGTAATTGAACAGTGCCAGTGTGTTACTGAAAGCTGATGAGTTGTAAAGGTTTTATAAACAACCACGGTGGATTTGGCCACAGCCTTTCTAGTAATGTTTGTTAATCTCCCTGAGCAAGTGTGCACCTAACACAATGTAAATACTCCAGAATTTGGAGGTGTCAATAGTGTAACTTTTACTGTTTGTAAAATCATTCTTTGATATCATCAGTAAGTTTACTGAATGTCCCATGGCCAAATATAATAAAACCTTAAGTAAGCGCTTACAGAGAAATAAGGGAAAACATGTGTTTTATTTTTACCCACTGCCTGTTTGTTGAAGGATCACCGTAGACTGATAAATACAGTCATGACTGTGCCTGTGCGGAGATGTCTGTCTGGCTTCCAGTTAAAGCTAGTTTTATTCCAGGTAGAGAAGGGAAAGTATCTATTGAAAATTATTAGATGACTAAGTTTAAGTTTACCTCTTTCGCTGAGAAGGACTTACTTTAGAACTTCCAGGGAAAATCTTTATTGGTTCCAAATTGTCAGCAAATTCGAAGTTTCTTTAAGATTTATTACCAGTAGAATTTGGGGGCGTGAGGGTATCCGGTAATAGCTGTGTTGGGTATAGAAATTCTTCTGCACGCACCTGTTTGTGGGCGTGGCTGTGCTTCCAGATGATGCCCTACGGGATAACGAGTCTCCCAGCACTTCTTAGCTCCCTTGCTAACCACTAGAGGGCCTGTCCACTTCCCAGGGCACTGGGGAAACATGGCTTTGAATATCAGAGAAAAATATTTGCACTTTTTTTTTCTTCCTCTTCTCTTCTTTCTTTCCTTTCCGCTTCTTTTCGTTTCTGATGGAGAGAATCTCTTGGACATTCCAGTCCCATGTTGCCGGTTCCTGTGATAACTTTGGGACCATGCGGTCCCCCACCCCCATGCACCAGACAAGTCCAGAGCCTTGGAGGTTAACAGGCAGCCCCTCCGGCTGCAGTATTGATGGCAGAGGAAATGAAACGGCGGTGACATTTTAAAGAGGAATTTGTGAACCAGAGATATGAGCATAGCTGGCGCAGCATGGCGGCACACAAAATCAATACAAATAACCCAAACCTTAATACCTTGATCCAGGGAAGAGGCTCGCGTTATCAGACTCCGGGAGGGGAGCGGCCACAGGCCACCTGAACTGGGCCTGCTATCGAGCTGCGCTGCAGAGGCCTTAAGCCAACCACAGTTAGAAGGCTTTGGGTTTTTTTTTTAGACATGCCTTTTTCTGGAGAAGTGTGCGCTGTGGTTAGAGGGATGTTAGGAAAGCCTCCTCCCAGAGCCGTGATGGAGCGGCCTTGAGAGTGGCCTGCTGACACGGAGAGGCAAGGACACTGTGTTTTTCTCTTCGCATTTTACAAATCTTCTCCGGGGTTGGATCTGCCAGAATAATCTCACGACGTGCACTACCCTCCCCTCGTGTGGTTTCTAAAGGCCGAGGATGAGCCTTCCGTCTTGTGAGCCCACCATTATCCCGTTCTTACTGTTCCCCGAGAGAAGGAAAAGTCGGTTTGTCTTCATCGTGAGCGAAATTCTTATGTGCATAACTAAGTTTGTGCAGCTAGTCACAAAAATCAATGGGCGCTAAGACCTGGTATTATGAAAGGTGGGGCGCTATTGATTCCAATATTAAATTTTCCCTTCTTGCATAATTGCTTTCCAAAGAATGGGCTGAAACGAACCCTGTGGTCAATTTAACTCGGAAAAGGAATTTTTGAACAATATCCTTTCTATTTCTTGTTTACATCCTTCTGATATGTTATGGCAAAGAGTAACTTTCTTTTTCAAAAATGAGGAAACTCTAAGGCAGAAGTAGCACTGTTTTAGATTTTATAAGATATAGGAGCAGGGCATAAGAAGGAGAAAGCCCAGTGTTTTTCAACACATCTTTGTAGCCATTTTCCTGTGGCTAACCCTTGGTAGGTTCTATTTGGAAGGAATTAAAAGGTCCAGTAAACATTAGACATACCAGTGTGTAGATTACTCCTAATGTTGGAAGACAAAACTGAGAATCCTCTAAATCATACAATCTTATGTGTCCAGAAAGATCTCTAAGTCACTAAGGTGGCGATTAGAAAGAGGGCAATCTTTAAATAGCTGGGCACTAAATCTCTCATGAAATGGAAAAACACAAAAATATTAGGATTTATTTTCTTAGTCACATCATTCAATACTTGAAAGGACAGCAAATAACAGAATTTTCCTAGCTAATGTAAGAGAACAAGATGATGGGCTCCTTTTCCATTATTAATTGTTTACTTTTGAAAAGAGTCACCTCTGCCTTTTAATTATGTGGGATGCGGGACACAGGAGCATGAAAGGCGACACGAGTATGGCTTGGTCTTAGGGCCAAATGCACACCGGTGCTGGTCCAAACTTGAATCTCCCCCTGGCCCTGGTCCACCCTGGACAAGCCAGGTATGAAGGTTAGAACAATGAAAATCCTCAGGAGGCAAAGCCCCTCTGCAGTTCCAGAACCTTCTGAGTCCTGTGCAAGCACGCATATGAACCCAAGGCTCTGAGAAGGTGAATGCCCGGCAGCGTAGAGTTGTGTTTGTTAAAGTGTGTACAGAGTAACTCTGTTTGTTTGTAGGTCCTTAGTAGAAGGGTGTCTCATGTTGACATTTTGAGGCTAATATTGTTTGAATTTTCTGTCCTGACTCTAAGCCACCTTAGAGAGGGCTCTTTTTTCTGCGCTGTTTGTACATTCATTACCTTTTAAAATGTCTTGAAGTAGTAAACAGTTCAACAGTCCTCCCCTCCCTTCGTCCATTGTCAAGAAGAATGGGAGCCAGACGGCCAAGTGTGGCGTCGGACGCCGTCGCCCTCGGCTGGCCCTGGTCATGAATATTTGGAGCTTTGGTGAGATCATTCGTACACAGTCTGCAGCCCTACAGATCTTTAGTGCAAGACTCATCGACTATGTGGAGAAAGACACCAGCCCGAGGCAGGTTTATAGGTGTAGATTGCCATATAACTGACACGGACTCTCACCTTTGGTTGATAAATCGGAAGCAAGAGCTAAGGGTGAGCAATGGGACCTTTTTGTACTTATGTAACTGTGTGTTTTCTTGAACAAAAACTGTAAGACCACCTTGTATTTTCCTTTAGAGAGATTTAAAGTGAGGAGTTCATGATTTTCTTCTGGGGGAAGGGAAGAAGGTCATTTTATCCCAACCACCTTGTTCCAGGTCTTTGTGTGTGAAGAATTGAACGCACATCTCTATTTCCTTCCCTAGGGATGAGGCGCGGGGAGTGACAGGGGCCAGGGGTTGTATCCTACGGGCTCTCTGACATTCTTCAAGGGAGAATTCTCCTTTGTCTCTGCCGGCCAGTGAGTTAGACCAGTGTGAGGACCACATGTCAGGTTCATTGATGCCTGGCCCGCCTGATGTCCTCCAGGTCCAGCATCCCTCTCTCTCAGGCTCTGGCTGCTGCTCCACTAGGTCCTAATGTGTGGGTTAAAAGAGCCAAGACAGTCTCGGCCTATTCCTGCCCAGAGACATTCTGGAACAATGTCTTGCTATATTTCTGCCCCAGGGTTGTGTGTGCATGTCCGCGCATGCGTATGTGTTGAGCGTTGGCCAGTTCGTACTTAGATGTACATCGGGCTAGGACTCAATTGTTCTTTGAAGGATACAGTGGAGCTGGTGTACCCTGGGAAAATTCGAGCAATGGGAGGGAATGTGAGAGTCAACAGCATCCCCCCACAATCTCTGGGAGGAAGGGAGAATATACGCCATCTTTAGGGACCCCCGTTTTTTTCTAAGCAGTACCTTCTTGGTGGGCTGATGTTCCTCTTCAGTAGACGGGACACTTGAATCATAATGGGAGCTGCCCGCGGCCACTCTCGTCAGCCCTCGGCTGGGGTTTGCTGAGCAAGACCTCGCCAGGACAAGAGCTTGGGGGTTCAGGGTTTGGTGTGAAAAGATCCATGCTGGATCCTATAGCTTCGATTGCTGTTAGGGCTTGCATTCAGAGTGTCCCCAGACCTCATGCAGTGGAGGTGGGCGTGGTGGCTGGGCCAGTGTTTCACCAGGCAGGTCCTGCAGCTTCTGTTCTGCTCTCTCCCATGCCCGCAGGAGCTGATAACAAGCTCTCTCCTTCTCCTCTCTGCTTCTTGCCAGCATGTCCTAAGGACCTGTAGCCCCGGCTCCTGGAATGACTATAGACTGAAGTCTCCAGATACATAGGCATGGGGCTGCCTCTAACTTGTGCTTGTCAGGCACTTCGGATCACAGCAGTGCGGATACTGACGGAAATAATTTTCTTGGAGCAAAGACTTGGCCAAGTCACTTGGGCTCTGTGAACCTGCTCCTTGAAGCCCGATAAGACGAGTCCTTACTTTGTCAGGCTGCAGCGACTGTCAACGAACTAATGTGAGTGAAAGGAAATGATAAATTGTCGGGGGTAGGGGGTGGGCATAAAGATGTGATATTTAGAAAAGAGAGCAGGTTTTTTAATGTATTACCCATGGTTGGAATGGGTGGAAAGGAAAATGTTCAATCAAGAGAAGGAACAAAATAAAAAGCACTTACGCCATTTTGAAGTTTTATTGAAGCCCCGCATGGTGGCGCATGCTTATAATCCCAGTACTTGGGAGGCTGAGACAGGAGGATCTCAGGTTCAAGGCCAGCCTCAGCATCTTAGCAAGACTTTCAGCAACTCAGTGAGACCCTATTTCAAAATAAAAAGTAAAAAAAGCTGGGGGTAGAATGCCCCTGGGTTCAATCCCCAGCACACACAAAAAAAGACGTTTTATTGAGTCTCATTACGGAGTCTTTAACATAGAAGGGCTCCCTCTGATCAGACTAAACTGCAGGCGTTCACTGCAGTTTATAAAAAAAGAGGCGAGTCTCTAAACCCAGTGCAGGGGCATAGAAAGGACGGCCTCCTGCAGGTTCCTCGTAACTGAAGGTGGGAATATTATTTCTAAGAAGTCGCTGCTGCGGCTCGAGCTCTCTGGGAAGCGACAGTGTGGTGACATTAGAATTGCCACGTTTAAGGCCGGGCGTGGTGGCGCACGCTTGTAATCCCAGTACTTTGGGAGGCGGAGACCGGAGGATCTGGGTTCGCGGCCAGCCTCGACTTTCTCTCTCTCTCCCTGTCTCTCTCTCTCTCTCTCTCTCTCTCTTTCCCTCTCTCTCTCTCCCTCTCTCTCTCTCTCTCTCTCTCTCTCTCTCTCTCTCTC
>PVJS01043968.1:7500-16856 GCA_004027185.1 Glis glis | reverse complement strand
ATTTTGAAACCGGGTCTCACGAAGTTGCGGAGGGCCTCACTAGGTAGAGAGAGAGAGAGAGAGAGAGAGAGAGAGAGACAGGGAGAGAGAGAGAGAGAGAGAGAGAGAGAGAGCGAGCTGAGGCTGGCCGTGAACCAGGATCCTCCGGTCTCTGCCTCCCAAGTACTAGGATTACAAGCGTGCACTACCACACCCAGCTCAGATTTTTTTTTTTTTAATAGGAGTTAGCTCACTTGGTTACGGAGACCAACATGTCTGACGATCTTACATCTACAAGCTAGAAAACCAGAAAGCCAGTGGTATAATTCAGTCCAAGCCTGCAGGCCTTATCATGGGGCGGTGGCTGGAGGCGGTGGGGAGCAGTATTATAATCCCACGGCGGGGTCCAAAAGCCAGAGAACCAGGAGAAACAATGTCCAAGGACAGGAGAAAATGGATGTCTTGGCTCAAGCAAAGAAAGCTAATTCTTGGCCAGACATGGTGGTACATGCCTGTAATCCCAGTATTTGGGAGGCTGAGACAGGAGAATCGCAGGTTCAAGGTCAGCCTCAGCAATTTAGTGAGGCCCTCTGCAACTTAGCAAACCCTGTTTCTAAATAAAAATGAAATAGGGATGGAGGTAGAGCTCAGAGCCAGAACACTCCTGGGTTCAATCCCCAGTACCACAAAACAAACAACCAACAAAAGCAGATAAGTGAATTCTTCTTCCTCTGCCTTTATGTTCTAGAAGGCTTCAAAGGTTCGGATGATGCCCATCTACGTCGGTAATCTTCTTGACTCAGTCAGCTGATTCCCATGCTGAGCTCTTCCAGAAACACCCTCACAGACACACATATATGTTATATATGTTATATATATAAATGTTATATATATAAATGTTATATATATGTTATATATATAAATGTTTTATATATATGTTATATATATATAAATGTTTTATATATATATTATATATATTATATATATATATATATAAATGTTTCCCCAAATTCAGTACTTCACGTACCACCTTTGATTGCTTTATATCTATACACTACCTGTAATATCCACTTAACATTTTTCTTTTAATGGACCTGGTTTTTTAACTTAAATACTTTAGTTTTGTCCTAAGCAAACTTTTCTAAGAAATCTTGGGTTCCAAGGGGAGGTATTTTTTATGTCATACATATACATAAATAATCTATGCAATTATTTTTATATATCATATATAATTTTTATATATCAATTATAGGTTATTTTATATGTCTTTATCTTTACATGGTACATCTAATTTTTCACATCATATATATAAAAATGCATGTACCGTGTAAAATCAGCCTATCATATGCCTGAACTCTAAATAATACTGCCTTATTATACTAAATTGAATGAAGTAAATTAGGGGGAGATATTAATGCTTATTTTTTTTTTGAGGTACCGGGGATTGAACCCAGGGGTGTTCTACCTCCGCGCTACACCCCCGGCCCTATTTTTTATACTTTATTTTGAAACCGGGTCTCACGAAGTTGCGGAGGGCCTCACTTAAGGAGAGAGAGAGAGAGACAGGGAGAGAGAGAGCAAGAGAGCTGAGGCTGGCCGCGAACCCGGATCCTCCGGTCTCCACCTCCCAAAGTACTAGGATTACAAGCGTGCGCCACCACGCCCGGCTTAATGCTTATTATATGCAATATACATAAGCAATTATTATGTGTCAGATACACAGTAGACGCTTCATATCTTTTCTCAATGAATGGTTGATATTCACAGTAACCTTCTGAGCCTTGCATTTCTTTTACATATGTTTTATAGATGAAGAAGTGGAAGTTCACAGAGGGTAAATACTTGCCTGAAATTACATGATTAGTGACTATATAAAAAGGTTAGGATTCAGGCCAGGTGTGGTGGTGCATGCCTGTAATCCCAGTCCTTGGGAGGCTGAGTCAGGAGGATCGCAGGTTCGAGGCCAGCCTCAGCAACTTAGTGAGGCCCTCAGAAACTTAGTGAAACCCTGTTTCCAAATAAAAAATAAAAAAGGGCTGGAGGTGTTGCTTGGAGGTAGAATTCCCCTGGTCTCAATCTCCAGTACCATGGGGAGGGGGATAAAAAAAAGGTTAGGAGTCAAATTCCCATCTTCTGGTTTCAAATGTCAATCTTTGCCCCATGGGCCACAGAACAATGAGAAGTTCCATTTGTCCATGAAGGAAGTTGCTCCCAGTGGCTGGGTGTCTGTTTTAGAAGAGACTTTTGTCTCCAGACAGTCTACTGCTGATTAGAACAGTTGTTGCTGCTTTAGTTGCGGGTCCTTCCTTGCCCTAAATAGACAGCTAAGTTGACAGACAGGAATGGGGCAGGTGTGTCTCAGCCCCAATTCCTTTCTCTTGAGAAATGTCTCAGTGTGTAATCCAACCCAAGACATGCTAGACACACATAACAGGTGTAGACATAAAAGTGAGGACGAGGTGGGGGAATGGCCCAAAATAGTTTCCCCTCTAATCCTTCAACCCTGCATGCGCTACTTTGGAAATGTGTCCTGTACCATATAACGGGATATAAGAGGGCGTAAGTAAGAGAAGAGTTAAGGAAAAGTCCCAAGAAACCAGTAGAATTGTTTGCTTCCTAACAACTAAGGAAACACCATAAAGCCACCAAAATCCTCAGGCAAGAAGAAAGATGTCCTCTTACCCTTTTTCCCCCATTATTTCCAGAAGGTTCCAGTATAGGGTGTCCCAAGCAAACCTAGATAGAATAGGTATTATCTATAATATCTTGAAAGCAATTCTATGAAAAAGGATTCCATGACAAAATCAATTTGGGAAATGGTCCATACTGCAATTCGTCCCCTTCTTGTTCATTCTAAATGTTTATGATCCACATAAGACTCTGAGGACAGATCACAAAAAATGTTTAACCCAGCGTTTCTCAAAACTATTTGACCACTGCTAGGAAAAGCCAAAAACCTTTGGAGTGACCAAAAGAGACATTTGGGCGTCCCATCAATTGACTACGTCGTGTGTACTCTCTTACCCTTTTGGGTTATCTGATTTTATACAGGTTTTGGCTGTTCATTATCTCAGACCAAGTTATTTTACAGATGTGTAAATTGTAGAAAGCTAATAGCAATGCAAATGACACTTGTTCTTAGAAGTGCAGATGCGTTTTTATTTATTTATTTATTTTTTGGTAGAGTTGCGCAGACGCATCTGTTAGCAAGTTAATTTCAACGTTCCTGGTTGCTTTATACATGTGTCGAATCTCTGGATTGCCTTTTGTGCCTGTTTTGTACATTTTCCTTGTGCCTTCATTTGATGAGCTAAATAATATCTTTGACACGTTTTAATTTTATATCTGTAGAAGAGGCATGGTTTTCCTGTTTTCTAAAAATGATCTTTTTCATACCCAGAAGTCCCCCTTGTTTCTTGTGGGCTATTAATTTAGTCTTTTCAAGTAACTTTGTGTCTGGCCCCTGTGGCCTACCAAGTCTCCTGGCTACAAGCTATCATCTCCCAATCTATGTTGTTTGTTTGTTTATGTGTTTGTTTGTTTTTTTGTTTGTGCTGGGCATTGAACCCAGGGGCATTCTACCCAGCCTTTTTAAAATTATTATTATTATTATTATTTTTTTGCAGTACCGGGGATTGAACGCAGGGGTGTTCTACCTCCGCGCTACATCCCCGGCCCTATTTTTTTTTATGCTTTATTTTTGAAACCGGGTCTCACGAAGTTGCGGAGGGCCTCACTAGATAGATAGATAGATAGATAGATAGATAGATAGATAGATAGATATCGCGCGCGCATGCGAGCTGAGGTTGGCCGTGAACCCAGATCCTCCGGTCTCCGCCTCCCAAAGTACTGGGATTACAAGCGTGCGCCACCACGCCTGCCTTATTTTTTTGTTTTGAAACAGGGTCTTGCTAGGTTGCTGAGAGTCTTGCTACCTTGCTGAGGCTGTCCTTGAACCTGGGATCCTCCTGTCTCAGCCTCCCAAGTGCTTCCATCTCTGCTTATCTAAATCCTCCTTATCTTTCCAGATCTAACCCCCTCCGTCATGTAGCTGGCATGGTTATCCTAACCTGAATTACTTTCTTCCTGCACCATGGCCCTCTTCACATACTTCCCAATGCTACCTGCGTACGTATTTTTTTAAAAAATCAACTAATTCCAGAAGATAAACCACATTTCTTTATTTTTAAAAATTTATGTAATGGTGGACGAATCATATAGTTGGTCCTAATCTGTGGATATAGTCTCACCAACTCAGTCAAATGAAAACCAGTGTGTCTGTGTGTGTGTGTGTGTGTGTGAGTGTGTGTGTGTGTAATGACTTATATTTTTATTTATTATTTTTTTGGCGGTACTGGGATTGAACCCAGGGGCAGTCTATCTCCAGGCTACATCCCCAGCCCTATTTTTTATTCTTTATTTTGAAACCGGTCTCACTAAGTTGCAGAGGGCCTCACTAAGTAGCTGAGGCTGGCCAAGAACCCGGATCCTCCTGTCTCAGCCTCCCAAGTACTGGGATTACAAGCGTGTGCCACCACGCCCAGCTGTGTAATGACTTTTAAAGGAGGGCTCCTTTTTCAAGCATTTCTGGGAAACAGGAATTAGAGGAAACCAAGAAAAACTGAGATCTTACACAAAATCTTCCAGAAGCTACATTCAGCGTGGCCTTAAGGGGAACTCTCAGACGTAAGCTGTACCGAGTTGTCATGAGCAGGAAGTACGCATGGGCCAGTGGCTAAGGGCTCTCTGGGCACTTCCTGGGGCTTGTCAGTATCTTCTGAGGGAAGCCCCCCAAAATAATCTGCAGGTGCTATTTGTTAGAAACCAGAATCATATGGGAAAAGGCATAAAAGTCAAGTAGGACCTCCATGGGAACTAGGCTCAACGTTGTTCATGATACCTTGTGTCACAGGTGTGTGTGTGTGTGTGTGTGTGTGTGTGTGTATGTGTGTGTGTGTGTGTATGAATATGTGTGCACACACACGTGTGTGTGTGAGGTTAAGGATGCTAGACAAGTGCTCTACCACTGAGCTATATCCCCAGCCCTTCATAAGACATTTAAAAAATTACAGCAAGCCAGGCGTGGTGGTGCACGCTTGTAATCCCAGTACTGGGAAGGCTGAGACAGGAGGATCGCAGGTTCGCGGCCAGCCTCAGCTACTTAGTGAGGCCCTCCGCAACTTAGTGAGACCCTGTTTCAAAATTAAAAATTAAAAATAGGGTTGGGGTGTAGTTCGGAGGTAGAATGTCCCTGGGTTCAATCCCCAGTACCGCAAAAAACAAAAAGAAAAAGAAAAAAAAGAAAGAAATGGTTAGTCTGGTTTGCAGAAATTCAACCTGTACTGTGTTCATGCACACGGTCCTTTTGAGTTAGATGGGTGCATCTGCTTCCTCTCCAAAGACTGGGTGTCATAGCCACAGAAGAAAAAAATATATTTATATGGCATCTCAATATACCTGCTTCCAGACCGGCTTAAGTTTTTGGCTTATACTTGACTTCGTAATATTTTATGACCAAGACGGAGTGAAAGGCCTGCTGTTGTTGAGATATTGCAGTCGACCAGAATGCTTAAGTGGTTTGCAGGGGAATTATTTCCCAAGACAAATAGAAAACAGATTCTGCTTAGACCATGGAGCTAATGTTTCTGAAGTTTGGAGCAGACAGCCCGTTGCTTAAGAGGACTTCTTAGCTCACTTTAAGCTTCTTGACAAACTTTTATCCCTTAGGTCTTCGCTAGGAAGGGATTGAATGTCAAATTCCATTTGTGGCACGGACCGTGTGTTGGGCTCAAAAACCTATAAAAATAGCTTTTAATTTGCTTCACCTGTAAGCGGATTATACAGAATTTGATTTTCACGTTTGGGGGATTTTGCTTCTAACCCAGGCAGGCACTGTTACTAGGCCTGTCAGGGAAGTGGGGTGCTCATAATTTGCAAAGCCAGACAACCGTGTTCCCTTGGAATTCAACAGCAGTGGAAGATGGGCGCATGTTTCTCTAGAGAGACTTTTTTTTATGTGTGTGTGTGTGGTACTGGGGATTGAACACAGGAGCATTCTACCTCCAAGCTACACCCCTAGCCCTATTTTATTTTTATTTTGAAACAGGGTGTCGCTGAGAGTCTTGCTGAGGCTGGCCTCGAACCTGCGATCCTCCTGTCTCAGCCTCCCAAGTACTGGGATGACAAGTGTGCACCGCCATGCCCGGCTCAGACTTTTCTTTAAGTCACAAAAAACCTAGAGGTATTATACACCTACCTGGCTTTGAAAATGGAGGAGTCCTGTGGGGTGTTTATTTCTCTCATAACCACAAGACAAATTGACAGTGTGTGTGCTGTGGTAGAGGAAACAAATAGGCCATTTCCACATGCTTTTGCAATGAATATAACTAAAGTGTCTTAAAAGGCCAAGCTAGTGAAAAGAAGTGGAATTATTTTTCAAAACAAGTCAACTTTATAGGAGCAGCCGTCTTACAACAAGCTGCAATTATCTGACGGTGTTTGCTTAAATTCTTCAGGGGGATTTTTCCCTGTGTGTGTATGAAATGAAGGGGAGAGGATAAAATCTAGCCAAGTATTGTGCAATTGAGAATGTAACTTATACATTGTGCCCAGTGTCCTTATGATTAAAAAAAACCCACTATGTTCTCTTAGTGACTAGAAGGATTTTGGAACGAGGTGTCTATTCCCAGCTCCGCGGAAATGCATTTTTTAGATACTTTTATGGGTGCATTGTCGTCTCACATCATAATGTAGTTCAGAGTGATAGAGACACACATGCGCAGAGCACATGATGAGCCTCCCCCGGCTCCCTCCCCACTCCCTCCCCTTCCCTGTATATGATATTGAGATTGGCATTGATGATTTCACATGTGTATACAATGTCAATGGAAGCGTTCCCTCCATTCACTCTCCCTCCCTCCCCACTCCCACCCACTCCCCTAGACCCCTTCCATGCATTTTAAAGAAATTTATTATTTTCACAAAAACCACTTGGCCCCATTTAGCCTCAGCATGTGCTAGTATCATTTTAAAATAAACAGAATTTGTCACCATTTAAAAGTCTCTCAGAAGCCTTGGAATTTTCCAGTAGCTTTGTATTTTCATTAAAAAAAAAAAAGGAAGAGCTACAGGCAGGCAGGATGGAAGGAAAGAAAACAAAAGAGATCAAACGCGCTGGCTAATGAAGTCGCTTGACTGTGCTGTATCGTTATTTCCTTTCTTCATAAATGGCCCGTGCCGCACACCTCTGACCTTGGAACACAGTGTCCGGTTATTAAATATTTGTTTTTCTTGGAAACTGTTGGAAGAAGCAACCTGAAAATTGAGCGATAATGACTCTAACCCTAACTATCATTTATATACAGTTCTTTTATAGATTAGAAGGCTAATTCCTCATCATTACACCCTAGTGGGGATTTGTCACATCAACTGTGACCAGAGATGGGGACAGATGGGGAAGGAGGAGGTTGAAGGATAATAACTTGAAGGATAATAATTCCTTGTTTTTCTTTGATCTCCATCATGATTCTTTTTACTCTCAGTTGTTGACATTTTTGTGTGTGTGTGTGGTACTGGAGATTGAACCCAGAGTCTACACCCCCAGCCCTCCAAGCTACACCCCAGCCCTATTTTATTTTTATTTTTTGAAACAGGAGTTCCATCCCCAGTACCACAAAATAAAAATAAAAATAAAAATAATAAAAATAAAAATAAAAATAAAAATGAAAAGGGCTGGAGATAGAGCTTGGAGGTAGAATGTCCCTGCATTCAATCCCTGGTACCACAAGAAATAAAATAATAAAATAAAATATTGGGAGCTTTGCTTGCTTGCTGAGTATTTGGCAATGATCTCCTCCTTTAATTCCTTCTCTTCTTCCATCTTCACCCCCCATCATCCTCATCCTAACAAATTAATCCAAATTTCCTCACTAAAATAATGACAGCACTTACCTTGCCCAAGAAAAATCCAGTTTTTTCTCCACTGCGTTACTGAATTTAGAAGTTTAAGTTCCTCTCTCTCTTCAGGGATGTCATTTAAATAATCACAAGAGTTAAGATAACACCTTTCTCTGGTGAATCCCCACACCCAGGAAGGTTCCTCATTTCCCTTTGTTCTGTCTTGTGATTAAACCCTTTTTCCCCTCTCTAAGACAGACTTCAGCTTAAACCCAAGCTCTGCTATATAGTGGCTGTATGTTCAGGAGTGTGTTTTTAACCTCCCAAGACTCACTGTTCTTATCTGTGAAATGGCACTGATACGACAGCCTCCTAGGGTACCATACAAGTTAAAAGTAGAGGTAAACCACTCATGGTGGCATACACCCATCATCCCAGTCCTTGGGAGGCTGAGACAGGAGGATCGCAGTTTCGAGGCCAGCTTCAGCAACTTAGCGAGTCCCTCACAACTTAGTGAGACTCTGTTTCCAAATTAAAAATAAAATAGGGCTGGGGGTGTAGCTCAGAGGTAGAATGCCCCTGGGTTCAATCCCCAGTATCCCCCCCCCCGACACACACACACACAAAGTATAGGTAAGTTGATGTCTACACAGCACTTAGCGCGGTATCCGGCCATGCGAAAGCGCTTTATAGCTGTTAGTGACTGCTTTTGCCATGAATGTTGGTGATGTTTGTTGCAGAAGCTGTCCTGGGTGTGCTACCCCCTCTGGCTCCCAGTGTGGCTTAACATAAGAGGGTTCCTCCAGGGGACTCCCGCTGGGCCTTTGGTTATGCAGAGAAGGGGCTCAGCTGTCTCCCCATGCTCATGATTGTTTTCAAGATTCTTCAGAGCCAGACTCATGCTTGTCATCCCAGTCCTTGGGGGGGCTGAGACAGGAGGATCACAGGTTCAAAGCCAGCCTCAGCAACTTAGTGAGTCTCTCGGCAACCTAGTGAGACCCTGTTTCCAAATAATAGAATCGGGCTAGGGGGTATAGCTTGGAGGTAGAATGCCTCTGGGTTCAATCCCCAGTACAAACAAAACAAAATTCTTCCGGGATTTCTTTCTCCTTGGGTTGGGATAGACAGGTACGTCTTCGGGAATGGAGTCTTGAAATACTCAAGGAGCTGATAAAAGTTGTTTCCCAAGTGGCACTTAGAAAGATCCCAGAGCTCTCTGTCCCCCCCCTCTGATGGCAGCTCCCAACCTGCAGCTTTGCAAAAACAAGGTTTGCTTTGGTCCACCCTGATTGTTAGCCCTCAAGTCTCTCTTTGCTAGTAGTTTAATGCTTCTTTTTTAAAATTTTATTTATTTATTTACTTATTTATTTATTTATTTATTTATTTTGTATTGAGGTACTGGGGATTGAACCCAGGGGCATTCTACCTCCAACATACACCCCCAGCCCTATTTTTTATTCTTTATTTTGAAACAGGGTCTC
>PVJS01043968.1:0-2500 GCA_004027185.1 Glis glis | reverse complement strand
AAGTTTTCAACATAATAAGTAACTTCTAGCAGGTAGAGATAAGGAGATGCTGAGAACTCACCAAGGACACAGGTGTGCAATACACATGCTTTAAACTTTAACAAAAACAAAGCAAGCTTCATGAAGCCCCGACCTTGCCAACCAAGTAACATATTTTGATCAGTGATGTCAGCCCCTGTGAGGATGAACAAAGAAGGCTAACAAGAAGGACTTACACAACAGAGATAACTGACAGAATTGCACCTGCTTTTGGTGGGAAAAGAAGACTATCGGTTAAGCAGGGTAAGAAACAAGAGATAATTGATTCTTATAAAAATTGTATATGTTCAAAGGCATCAGTGCCTTACTTTCAAGACACTCCACTGTGTCACCTCTGGCGTAGTGCTTTGATTACTCTGTCCCCCGTTTCTTTCTGTAATAATAAAACTTTGCTCAAGCTTGCAACAGTAGTTCTGGCTAACTTTTTCTAAACTAGCTAAGAACAAGAATCCATGGCGTCACTCCAAACGGTAACAGTAACTACTGTAATCACTGCAGCTCCAAACGGTAACAGTTACTACTGTAATCACTGCCTTAGAGATGTCCTGCAAAAGAAAAGTGTTTACTCACAGGAATGAGGGAAGGGGGATTACTTCTGTTTAGGGCCATGGTGTCAAGAAAGTCCTTGCAAGGGATTTGAAAGATGGGGAAATTCCATCTGGCAGAACTATTGGGGGATTTCCATCTAAACCAGCCACCATGGTGGCAGCAAAGTGGTAGGTCACAGGAATTCCGTGGACAGTCCTGAGAGTTCCCAGGTTTGGGGAAAGGGGGTACTCATCTCAGGACCTTGGGGTCCTAGGCTTCCATGACAGTAAAGAATTTCAGCACGTGCCAGTCAGGGACAAAGACAGAGGTTTATTTAGCAAAGTGGGGGTACACATTCAAAGGAGAACGCAGCCATCTCAAGAGGGAAAGAGGGACTTTGGGGTCTTTCAGTCCTTTTTATAGAAGACCCCATAAGGGGATGAGTAGGAGTGCATGGCAGCGATGGTGGTCTGGGTCCCCTTTTTTTGAATCCTCAGGTTCCCTCCATTTCATTGGTGGGTGCTGGGTGAGACCTGGGCTTGACCAACTGTCAGGCTTTTTTTGGGGGGCTCCTTTGTTTACCAAGCATCTCAGGAATTTCAGGTGGGAAGATAGGTCATTATGATGAAAAATAAGAAAGAGTAGACCCTGTAGGGTGAAGATAATGAAGCTTCTAGATTTTATTTATTTTTTTGTTTTTGTTTTTGGTGGTACTGGGGATTGAGCCCAGGGGTATTCTACCTCCGAGCTATACCCCCAGCGAGATTTTATGTTTAGTTTGAAACAGGGTTTCACTAGGTTGCTGAGAGTCTCACTACTTGCTGAGGCTGTCCTTGAACCTGCGATCCTCCTGTCTCAGCCTCCCAAGTACTGGGATGACAAGTATGCACCACCACGCCCAGCTAGATTTTAAATCTATGTTTTTCTCCTTCCTTTTCAGTTTGCTTCCTTTTTACCTATTATTTTATTTTTCCTATCCTGCCTCATTAGGATAAGGAGCCAGGGGTGAGCTAGTGAGCCAGGCGGCTGAGGTGGAAGGATAGCGCGGGGCAAACAGAGACAGGCACCGCAGAAGAGAAGGCAAGATCCTAAGGGACCATCATGAATGGGTTGCCAGGCTCCTAAAAGCCCTGGGGAATCACTGAAGGGCACTGGCCAAAGGCCAAGGCAGAGAGAGAGAGACAGACAGACAGACAGACAGACACACCATCAGAGGTGCACAGCACAGACAGGACAGAAGACAGGAAGTGGGTATGGTAACTGCCACTCAGGGCTGGCACAGTGGAAAGAAACAGCATTCACCCTTTTAATTTTTTTTTTTCTAATTACCACTTGGTGAAATCAAGAGGTCAAGGAGCCCCCGTCTTCCCAGGTTGCTAAACAAGTCGGTCATGAAGCCATTAGCCAGTTGCCTTTGAATCCTGCTCCTGACCCACGGGGCAGGCGTGTCGCTTAGCAACACAATTTTGACCTTGGAAGCACTTTAAGCTCGCTGAATGCAGAGCGCAAAATGGAGAGAAATGGGAAAGTTGGGTTCATGCGAGGAAGCGTTTGCACTGGGCATGCGTGTGTTGGACATGTTTCAGATCCTCAAATCCTGGGGAGCCGGTGAAATGTCCAGTAGGAAGCTCGGTGTTCAGGAAATCGAAAGTTCTCGTCCCCCTGCAGTTTGAAATAGGACGTGGTTTTAAAATACTTAAATGAGGCACAGAGGGAAGATTGCCTCCAGTTTGTTATTATAGAAAAGGAGAGTCAGAGGCTGAGACAGGAGGATCCGGGTTCGTGGCAGCCTCAGCTACTTAGGCCCTCCGCAACTTAGACCCTGTTTCAAAATAAAGAATAAAAAATAGGGCTGGGGGTGGAGCTCAGAGGTAGAATGCCCCTGGGTTTAATCCCCAGTACCACAAAAAAAAAAAAAAAAAAGAGCCAGGCA
>PVJS01043967.1:0-16854 GCA_004027185.1 Glis glis | reverse complement strand
CTGAAACCACAGAGAATACTGAATCCTATATATACTATGTCTTTTCCTATATAGTACAAGTAATACTTAATTCCTGTATTTTTGGGTTGGACTCAAGATCCAAGTTTGAATCTTGACCAGGACAAAAGCTTGTGGCTTAGGCAACCTCTACCAACCTGTTTTCTCATGAATCAAATGGGGATGATCATATCTATCCTGAAAATGTTAGGAGGACTATGATAATAATTCATATTAATGCCTATTATGTTTTGGTTGCTTAGTAGAAATTGTTTTTATTACTTGTTTATGATTTAGCCAGGGTCTCATAAAAAGCAGAGTTTGGAATAGTTTTTTTGAGAAGTTCATAAGACCTATCTTTCTTCTTTGGCTTATTACTCCAAGAGGGAAATAAGAAAAATACAACTAAAAATTAGTAATAATTGAGGGGGGGGAAGAGTCAGAATAAAATACTCTGTGCTCATCTGTAAATCGGGGATAATAGTATCTGACTTAAAAGATTGTTGGGTTAGATGAATTAATATGTATGAAGATTTAAAACCATGTGTAGCACACAGGAATTGTTCGGCATTATTATTGGTAATTATATCATTGACAGTATTTTTCATGTCGGTACCACAACCATGGGGTTGGGGGTTAAGTTCAGGCTCTGTGATCAGGGAGAAACGGATTAAATCCCTAAACTCTCTAAATAGGCAGCGTTGGGGCATTTTAGTTAACCTGAGTTTGTCCTCATGTATTAAATGGAGATGGCAGTGGTTGCTATCTGATAAGGCTGCTTACAAATGGAAAACAACAAAGTATATAGAGTTTTTTTGTGTAGTTCCTGGCACAGTCAAAACTCTTGGTGATGTTAGATGTTCATATTCACACTGATATTTATCACTAAGTTAATAAATTTGTATTCAGCACTTATTTAACATCTGCCAGGGACTCTTCTGGATATTGGGAATACAGTATTGAACAAAACAGAATCATGGTCTAACGAAGCTTCCATTTTATAAAAACATTAAAGAGTAGGCTTGAATTATTTAAAATTTTAATTAAAACATTTTTTTCATGAGGAATGAAAACTGTACTTTGCCAAATAGAAGTCATATGGACTTTTTGAATGAATAAAAGATGTTTTATTTGCATAATATTTACATGGAACTGGATGTCTCTAAACACTGTAAAATAATTTATTTTTGATAAAAGATCCCTATTTCTCATGAGAATTTTATTTTTACTCTATTGAATTAGCGAAAATAATAAGGCTTTATACATAAAAAATATACTTGAATTTATTTTTAAGTGACTAGATAAAGAGTTAGTATAGAAAGTCAGTACTCTTTAGCAAGATATATTCAAAACTATTGGCATCAGAAATATTCAGCCCTTACCATGCTGTTTCTCTCAGAGATGATGCAAAAGTTGTGCCTTGAAGGACAACTTTTGGTGAGTGATCAATCTACTGATGAAGTTCACAGTGTGTAAAATTATTCTGCAAGACGATTTGGCTCTTCTATGACTTATCTACAGGTACTCAAATTTTCTCACAAAAACATTGGGTAAATTTAACTTATTAAAATATAATTCTCTATCCTCCTTAAGGCTTATGGCAAAGTTTCAATGTTTGAAAAGAGACGTATCCCTAACTAGCACTTAAAATTCTAATTTAGTAAATTTCCAGTCTCAAACTTTCTCGGGTAAAATTGCCTATGTGTACGACTAGCATTTAATTAATAAATTAGCAAGAGGGGAGTTTATAAATGTAAAAGTAAAGTAATTAGAAAATCAATTAACAGAGATTTCTGTTCATGTCATCTTTAGAGAACAAAATTTTTAAAAAATGGAAAACAAGAACATTTTGTGTGAAAAGACACAGAAAATGACAGACAACAATAGAAAGAGCTACACAAAAGAAAAAGAAAAAATGGAAACATTTATCCTGTGCAGCATAAAGTTAAAACATTCTAAAAGAGCATGAAAATTAATTATCTACTTTACTTTCCCTTTACAAATGAGTTGGAAAATGTCAAACAAATTTCTGGATGAATGAGAAGGCTAAGCACTGAATCAGTTGCAGGTGTTTTCTGAACATAGCAGAGCCTGGAAGATTTTGACATGCATAAGAAAAACCCCCTCAAACGTGGTGGGTTTATCACACTCATATGCACTTTCATAGTTCTGGACAATATGATCAAGAACAAAGAAGCCTGTGTTGCCGTATAGCTTGAAAGACAATGGGATGCGGTGGGAAGAACACTGCACTGGATCTCAGAAGAATGGGGCTCTCCTTCTGCCTTTATTCTTGGCAACTCATTCAGAGACCAAAGTACACTGGACTTTAGTTCTGCAATCAGATGATTGAGATAAAGGGTTAAATATATGATTTTCTGCAGGCCCTTTCGACTTCAATATTCTGTGGTCCTGGAACCCATTACTGTCTTATACACCAAATTGTAGATACATTCACTTCCTCCTTGCTTAGATCTCAGGGCTAAGAGAGTTTACTCTATGATTAGAGTTGTAATCACTGAAAAGTACACAGGGCATGAAGACTGTGTTAGTTAGTTTTCCATGCCTGTACCAAATACCTGACATAACCAACCTATAAAATGAGAAAAGGCTTATTTTGGCTCACAGTTATAGAAGTTCCAGTCCATGATTGGTTGGCCCATTGCTTTTGGGTGTAGTGAAGCAGCACACCTCAGCTGGGAGCACATGGTAGAGAAAAGCTCCTCTCCTAATGGCTGGGAAATGAAAGAGCGAGAGAGGAAGAGCAAGGGGCAGGGTCCCACTGTCCCCTTCAAGGACGTCCTTCTAATGATTTCGAACTTCCCACTCGACCCTACTCTTAAAGGTTTTCACCATCTCTTAATAATGCCACCCTGGGGAATAAACCTTTAACACAGAGCCTTTGGAGGATATTTAAAAATCCAAATGATAGCAAATATCTTAGAATGAAATAAGCACATGATTATATACACTGAAACTTTCCTGTTCTTGGGATGGGGCTGTAGCTTAGGGGTCAAGTGCTTGCCTAGCATGCATGAGGCCCTGGGTTCAATTACCAGCCTCAAAAAGAGGAAAAAGGGTCCTATTCCATTAAGCACAAATTCTTGATCAGAAGAGGAGGCAGTCCCCTCTCCATGGTATTTTATAGACTAAAGGATGATTGTGTTTATTATTAAGCAGCTGAAGGGAGCATGTTCTCATAGGGAAATGTGTGGTTTCTTCAGGAAAACAGATTTGGAATTGAGTTATAAAAAAGAGAAAATCTCAGTAATTGACATATTCCTATAATCGGTATAACCATTCATCTAAAAACCCCATTTAATGAACCTTTCTCTATACAAGGCACTTAACATTTATACATTGGATATTTATTACTATTTCAGAATAATCAAAGGATAAAGCATATATAAAACATGTTAAATGTAACAAATTAGCATCTTAATTCTACATTCCATGTTTAGAAAAAAGAGAAGATAAGTTCAAGTTGGTATCTGTAATCAATGTGTTTCTCAACATGCTAAAGAATAAATAGGTCTATAGATAAACATGATTGGCATGTTTCACAGTATAATCTCTCAGAAATTCACGCCAACATTAATATCCTCTGAGCATGCTTGCAGTAAACTTATCTAACTTTTAAGAACTATATATATTGACATATATATGTCACATGCCATAAAAGTTTAAAGTATACAATTTAATGGTTTTTAAGTATATTCACATACCATCACCACAATCAATTTCAGATCATTTTTGTCACCCCAAAGACAAATCTTATAACGTGACCTGTTACTCTTCATTTTCCCCCAAACCATTTCTTCACTAGTGCTTGTGTATCTTGAATTTTCTTTGTCTGTATAAATATGGATATTTTAGAAATTTCATATAAATGGAATCATACAACATGTGGTTTATTTCACTTACCATGTTTTCAAGGTTCATCTCTGTTGAAGTATGTGTCAATACTTCATACCTTTTTATTATCAAATAAGATTACACTGCATGGATATACTATATTTTCTTCATTTATTTAGCATTTATCAGTTGACTAATATGTTTTTCTACTCTTTGGCTACTATGAATAACATTGCTGTGAACATTTCTGAACAAGTTTTTTTGTGGACATACATTTTCATTTCTCTCAAATATATACTTAGGAGTAGAATGGCTGAGTCATATGGTAACTCTATGTTTAACAATTTGAGGAACTGCCAAGCTATTTTCCAAAAACAGTAAGAAATGAGGCTTCTACTTTCTCCACATCTTTGCCAGCACTTGTCATTGTCTTATTATAGTCATCCTACTGGGTGACATTTTATTGTGGTCTTAATTTGCATTTCCCTAATGACTAATGATGCTGAGCACATTTCATATGCTTATTGGCTACGTGTATATCTTCTTTGGAGAAATATCTACTCATATCCATTGGTGTATTCTTATCTTTTTATTACCTAGTTGTAATCACTCTTTATAGACTTAAGGTACAGTTCTCTTATCAGAGATGTATATGATTGGCAGATAGTTTCCCCAGCTCTTGGATGGTCTTTTTTTGGGGGGGGGGGTACCAGGGATTGAACCCAGGGGCATTCTACCTCCGAGCTACAACCCCAGCCCTATTTTTTATTCTTTATTTTGAAACAGGGTCTCGCTAAGTTGCGGAGTGCCTCACTAAGTAGCTGAGGCTGGCCGCAAACCCGGATCCTCCGGTCTCGGCCTCCCAAGTACTGGGATTACAAGCGTGTGCCACCACGCCTGGCATGGGTGGTCTTTGTACATTTGGATCGTGTCCTTTGATGCACAAAAGGTTTTCATTTTGATGAAGTTTATCTGTTTTTTCTTCTGTCACTAGTGCTTTGGTGTCAGATCTAAGAAATGATTATCCAACCTAAGGTCATGAAGCTTTATTTTCTTCTAAAAGTTAACAGGGTTGGTTTTTACATTTAGATCTATGATCCATTTTTTAGTTAGTTTTTGTGTATGGTGTGAGGTATGCATCTGGATATGCAGTTGTCCCATACAATTTATTGAAAAGACTATTATTTCTGCCATTGAGTTGTCTTAGCAATTGTGTTGAAAATCAATTGATCATGCATGCGTAGGTTTATTTCTGGACTTTCAGTTCTGTTCCACTAATTTACATGTCTGTCCTTCTGCCAGTATCACACTGTCTTGATAACTATAGCTTTGTGGTAAGTTTTGAAATCAGAAAGTATGAATCTCCTTTCATTCTTTTAGATGTTTTATACTTCTTTTTGTATTCCAATTGAGTTTTAGGATCAGTATGTCAATTTCTGAAAAAAAGAAAAAAGCCGGATTTTGATGGGACTTGTGTTCAATCCTGTAGATAAATTTGGGGAATACTGCCATCTTAATGATATTAAATCTTCAGATCCAAGATCTACTTATAAGCCCACCCACTCTTCCTTCCCCTCCCTCCCTCCCTCCCTCCTTCCTTCCCTCTTCTCTCTCCCTCCCCTTCCTTCCTTCCTTCCTTCCTTCCTTCCTTCCTTCCTTCCTTCTTTCTTTCTTTCTTTCGCCTATTTCAAGGTAGAGGGAAGTCTCTAGTGGCATTCTTCATACCACTCTTCCTGGTAGAACTCTGTTTAATATTAGAAGGCATTTTGTCGACTGTGCCATGATACAGGGCTGGGAAGGATAGTGTATCATAGACTTGATACTTCTCTGAAACCATACTGATGAAATGAAATCAATAATATGAAGTTTATTACCCTTATTTATTTATTTTACAGTACTGCAGTTTGAACCCAGGGCATTGTATATGTTACTAATGAGTAAACTGAAGTTTAGAGAGGGTAGATAACTTGCCCAAAGACATAGAGATTGTCAGTGGGGGGGGGGCTAGCATGACTCAAGGGTGTCTGATTCTAGCAGAGGCATCTTGCTTGTTCCAAGGGAAAGGCTTGAGCAAAGAATTTGGAAGGGTTATTCCAGTGGCTCAGTTCCTTAGGCCTATTCCTGTTGTTTCCCTTGTCCTGATTGTATCTTTTCCCTGCATTTGATTTCCTTTGAAAAACTTCATGGAAATTGTTCTGTAATGATTTTAATACATCTCTTTGTTCTTTTGAGTGCGTTGGAATTTATGGGTGTGGCTCACTGTGGTCATGCCTTGGCATCTGCTAAACCCGCAGGTCACAAGATGACACCTGGGATCACTAGAAACACAAGCGGCTACAAAACACTTGGTTCATCTTAAGCCATTTTTATCTGTTTTTTTTAAATCTAAGATCTATTAGTCTGATCCTGATTTTATTTATCCTAGGAATTAGCTATACCCATAGGGATGCTCTAATTTGAGAACGCCTCTAATCTGAGAAAATGTAGCCAAAGAGTTTATTAAATCACTATGGTTCACTGGGTCAGTGAGTTTATACCTGTGTCCTCTTGGAATTACTCACAGTCCATATGATTGCCAAGTGGAGGCCGCCAAAGTGCCACAAACTGTGGCTTAAAACATGAGAAATTGATGTGCTCACAGTTGTTGAGGCCAGAGTCTGAGATTAAGATATTAGCAGGATTACATTCCCTCCAGAGCCTTCGGGGAGGATCCTTCCTTGCCCCTTTGAGCTTCAGGAAGCTCCAGGTATGCCTTGGCTCATAGAGGGTCCCTTCTATCTCTTCACATGATGTTTTCCCTGTGCGTCTCTCTTTACATTGTCTTCCCTCTCTTCATAAGGATATTCGTCATTGGATTAAGGCCCTACCCTTCTCCAGTGTGACTTCATCTTCACTTGGTCACACCTGCAAAGTCTACTAACAAAAAAGATCACATTCTAGCTCGATAGGGTGGCACATGCCTGTAATCCCAGGAATTGGAAGGCTGAGACAGGAGGATTGCAGGTCCAAGGACAGCCTCAGCAAGTAACAAGACTCTCAGCAACCTAGTGAGACCCTGTTTCAAAACAAAAGTTAAAAATTTGGGCTGGGGGATGTAGCTCAGATGTAGAATGCCTCTGGGTTCTGTACCCAGTACCATACATACACACACACACACACACACACACACACACACACACACACACACACGATCACATTCACAGGTGCTAGGGGTTAGGACTATACTTTGAGGAATACAATTTGACCCATAACCCAAAATCTGGTATTTTTGTTACTTCTAGAATATAATTGACTGAGACAAACTCCTGAGAGCAACATGGAGGTGGGTGGAATCATTCTACTGAAAATCAGTCCTTTAGCATTAGGATGGATATTCTTTTCACCATCTCCTTCTCAAAATGGATGTATTTTCGTGATTATGTGGTTATTCTGATACTTGAAGTTTACAAGATGATGTTATTTTATCTAGTGCAGTTTGATATGACAACAGAAATACTGCAGTGCAATGAAGAGATCAACAACCGACAAAATCAATAGAGCAGGCTGCTGATGTGTCTGAACTAGCTGCGACAATCAGAGAATGATGGATGCTGGGAGCACAGCTTTCAGCAGCTGCAGCTACTTTGAGAATTAGTTTTAGTGAATCACCACTGCAGCTGCCATTTTTCTCAGAGCCAGATAAATCCTGACATGAACAAGGTGCTGTTACAGGAAGTGGAAATTCAGCTGGTTGTGAATAACACTATATATGAGACTTGTAGTCATTCTCAAGTTTGGGAAAAGAGAGAATTTTGACATTAAATATGTTTTTGTTGAGATTTTTTTCTTTTCATTGTTGTTCCCTCTTTTTTTTTTTTTGGTCCTGTCCATAACTCTTTTGCCTTTAAATTGAATTGAATTGAATGCCTTAAAGTGAAACATATCTAAATAAGTTAATTCATCTTCTAAAAAGCAAATATTTTTAATGTGATGTTTAGTGTGCCCAGTAAACACCACTTTAGGGAAAAATGCATCTTTGTAAGAAGTGTATTAAAACATTTGTACTTTAATGAGTATATATTTGTCAGCTTTATGTCACTATAATCAAATATCTAACAAGAACAACTTAGAGGGGGAAAGATTTATTTTGGCTCACCGTTTAGAGGTTTCAGTCCACAGCCAGTCGGCTCCATTGCTTTGAGCCTGAGATGAAGGAGAACCATACGGTGGCAGGTGCCTGTGGCGGAGGAGGCTGGTCAGCTCATGGAATCCAGGAAACAAAGATGGAGAGGGGGAAGGGCTGGGGAGAGAGAAAAAAAGCCCTTCCAAGGCACACTCCAATGATCTATTGCCTCCCACTGGGTCCTACGTCCCAGTTGTCTGTTGTCTATTCAGGAATCAATGGATTAACCCATTTTTTTTTCAATACTGTGGATTTAACCCAGGGGAATTCTACCTCCGAGCTACACCCCCAGCCATATTTTTTATTCTTTATTTTGAAACAGGGTCTCACTGAGTTGTGGAGGGCCTCATTAAGTAGCTGAGGCTGGCCTCCAACCTGTGATCCTCCTGTCTTGGCCTCCCAAGTACTGGGATTACAAGCGTGTGCCACCACGCCAGGTTGGGTTAACCCATTTGATGGATTAATCCACCGATGAGATCAGACCCCTCTTGATCCAGTCACTTCCTAAACGCTCCACTTCTGAACTTTGCTGCATCAGGGACCATGCTTCCAACACAAGGATTTGGGGGACATTCCAGATGCAAACCATAAGCAATGACAACATTTGTGTGTGTGTGTGGAACTGGGGTTTGAACTCAGGGGTGCTCTACCTCTGATCTATACCTCCTGCCTTATTTTATTTCATTTTTTAAAATTTTGATACAGTGTCTTGCTAAGTTGCTGAGGCTGGCCTCAAACCTGTGATCCTTTTGTCTCAGCTTCCCAAGTACTGGGATTACATGCATGCACCACCATGCCTGGTTAATGGTTTTTAAATTTACCTTTGAGTGTTTTTGGCCTACAGCAAATGAGAGTCTGAAGTACATAGTCTATAAAGCCTTGCATAGTGGCCAGCTATAATTGTCTCTGGTTCTAGAAAAATCATAAATTAGAAAAGTTAAGCTTTCTTATTTTTTTGCCCATATACCTGGTTAAAAATCACCAAAATTCCAACAACAATAATAATGAAAAAAAAAACAAAGCCAGGATGCAGCACTTAGTAGATAAGTAGGAAAAAGCAGTAATGAGTGTTTTAACCTGTTTCTTTATTGATGAGATAAGTAAGGAATCTTAACTGTTCAGAGATTGTTCTTAACAACAGATAGTGCCCAAGAGTCACTCCTCAAAAGACCCTTAAAAATGGATTCATTCCCAAATCTCATTTCAGATTATTTCCTTACTGTTATTCTAAAATCTGGAATGAGCAGTCCGTATCTTATTTAGATAGAAGCATCTAAATCTGCATAATTTAAGTAATTAGCAAAAATGTGTGCCTCTGACTCAGATTCCTCTCTGCATTTCTTGTGTGCTTTTTCTAGACTTTGGGAGGATGAGATGGCAATAACTGAATATCAGGACAAAGATTTGAGAGACCTTCAATTCGAGAGATAGCAGGAACAGAATCACACAGGAATCACAGGGTCAGAATTACACAGGAATTCACAGAGTTAGTTTTGAAAGGAACGGGATGTCAGAGAGATGGGAAAAGTTGGTTGTAAAGTTAGTTTTATTAATTTAAAAAATAGTTAAAAGGCAATTGAAATTTTTGAAAGGCCTTTTCTGGTCCTCTATTGGTAATTGGTTTTTAGAGACAATTTGGCTTTAGATGAAGCTGAGTTTACATTCCCTTGCCCTCTAATAAAAAAAAAAAGTGGTCTGTGACCTTGTGACAGTCATGTAACCTTCTAAAATACAGTTTTTTTTTTCTTTTGAAAATACAGTTTTTCTTTAGGTACAAAGAATAGTTATAATAATGGCTTCCATTTATTAAGCACTAACTGTATGTTAGAGTACTTTTCAAATATTGCCACACTTATCATCATAACATTCTATGGAGTGGAAGTTTTCCCATTTTATAGATAAGGACATTTGGGTGAAGCCGCCCTAGTTACACAGTTGTTATGTTCCAGAACTTGTCTGGCTCCAAAGCTCCTGTGCATCACGCTCTCTTTAATGTTAGAGTCTTTTCCAGCTTTAGCCTTGTATAATCAAACCTTCATGACCATCTGACTTCCTCTTCCCATGTTCTATCTATTGTCAATGCTTCCAGATTCCAGAAGGTCAGCCTTGTGAAAGCCCTTAAGACTTCAACAGGCTGCTTGTGCCGATGAAGAAACCACAGTCCAAAGAGTTTAATGCTTTGGTAGGAATCATTTAGGTACCCCAAATGATGTCCATTTCACAAGATCATGTTGACTTACACAAAGAGGCACCAAATTATAATATCTATTTCATTCTTTTTTTTTTGTGGTACTGGGGGTTGAACCCAGGGGCATTCTACCTCTGAGCTACACCCCCAGCCCTATTTTTTATTCTTTATTTTGAAACAGGGTCTCACTAAGTTGCCGAGGGCCTCACTAAATAGCTGAGGCTGGCCGCGAACCCGGATCCTCCGGTCTCAGCCTCCCAAGTACTGGGATTACAAGCGTGCACCACCATGCCAGGCTCTAATATCTATTTCAAAAGTAAAATTTAAAATTGGGGATATATTCTATGTTGCTCTTCGCCACTTCCCACCTCCATTACTGTAGGAGTCTCTACACTATCACTGTCTGTTATACATGCAAGATGACAGCATGTTATTGGTGGACTCGAGCTGCCTTCAGAGAGGCATTGCTTTGCTTTTTAAAATAGATAAGGCTCCTGTGAACAGGTTACTGATTTTAATCAAGGCAGGGATGAAACATCAGGCATTAAAATGTAGTGCTAATGGAACATCTCATAAAAACCACTTTGAAAAAATATGGGACTCATTCAAAGTGGCCTGTGAAGTAGAATCCATCAACTATTCTTTCCTCCATCTTTCTTTACTCTTTATTGCCCTGGTGGGTTGACTTAGTAAATTACTACTACTACTACTACTACTACTAACTACTATTAAGCCAATATGACTTACTACTACTACTACTACTACTAACTACTATTAAGCCAATATGACTTTGTGTCACGCAGACCTGGGTTCAGATCTTGACTCTGCTAGACACAGGCCCTATTCGAACCTCAGGCTCCCCCAAGCATTCAAATAGCATTACTGTTTATTTCTGAGGGCTTTTGTAAGGATTCAGTGGGAGAATGTTTAAACCATCTTGAAAATCATGGGTATTCAGCAGTTATTTGCTCTCTTCCCTCCCAGTAAGCGGGGTTGTTCACTTTTACACCTAACAGTTTTTGTCAGTTTTATTTTGTGAGCATAAATGCTTGTTTGGGATGCTAGATATAAATCTGCTAGTATGGATATAACAAAATTGGAGTTAGACCTAACATATTATTTTAATTTGCTTTATAATTCATATCAAAATTATTTTTATTAACCATGATGCCTAACAGTTCCCTGTTTAACCTCAGCTATACCTATTAAAATGCTATAAGTCATATGGAACATATATGAGGTTTATTAGCTGATTTTCCTGGTGTTTGAAGATTATAATATAGATAAGAAAGTCATATAGGCTAAGAAGTTTAATATTGACGCAAGCATTTAGAAGTTACAGTGTTTATTGAAGCTTTGCAAACATTAAGCAGTGAGAAATTTGTAAAAATGTGAGCCTGCTGCTTTGGTGCTGTGGTTTTTAAATGGCACATGGTAAGAGGATAGGGAGAAGGACATTGCTGGCCAATGTGAGTGGCTCTCAGGTCACAGTATAACACCAGGACCTCTAGAGCCACACAGGTCACAGCTGTGGGAGTGCACAGACAGATGGGAGTGAAGCCAATGGCAGTTTCACAGGTCAAATGCTGAGTGTCACAAAACACAAACCCCCAGCCCTCACTGCCACTGTGACTTTTTACATCTATACACCCTTCCCTTACACCAATTCAGAATAAGGAGAAAGTTCCCCACCACAAGCTAATTTGATGGTGCACAGCAACCTTTGTTCAGGTATTCTGAACCATTTATACAGGAAAGGTCATTTCAAAAGGGCAGCCCTTCCCACCCTGATCCTCGGAAGAATACAAGTAGCGTCTGAACATTATGTAAAAACAGTGAGGGGGTGTGGGATCCCAAAATGTGAGCCAGTATTAAGAACTTAGAAGAAAACTGATTGTAAAACTCAAGCATAACACTAAAAACAACAACAATGAAAACTATCCCCCAAACAATTAGGCAGCCCATGGATAATGCAGTCACTATGCGAAGAGGGGAAGGAGATTACCAACAGATTCCTCTTCAAAGGAAAGAAAGGGAGTATCAATGTCTCACACAAAGTGAATTATAGTATGACTGATTTCAACCAAAACGCAGTGGTAATAAATCTTGTATTGTCTCTGATGTCCCTTGGGCAGACATAATGTACATTCTGCAGGCTAAATCTAGAGAGAAAATAATCTTCAAGAAAAAGCTAATAAATATGGTGTGTTTCACCAGTCCGAAGTAGATAGTACAATGAAACACAGAAATCTTTGATCTCACTCCTTCCTAAAAAAATGTCCTTTTGGAGAGCCAGGTGTGCTGGCACACATCTGTAATCCCAGTACTTGGGAAGCTGAGACAAGAGGATAGCAGGTTTGAGGCCAGACTCAGCAACTTAGCGAGACTCTGTTGCAAAATAAAAATAAATAAAAAGGACTGGGAAGCTGGGTGTGGTGGTGTGTGCCTGTAATCCCAGTATTGGGGAGGCTGAGACTAGAGGATTGCGGATTCAAAGCCAGCCTCAGCAATTTAGCGAGACCCTGTTTCAAAAAAGAAAGAAAGAAGGAAGGAAGGAAGGAAGGAAGGAAGGAAGGAAGGAAGGAAGGAAGGAAGGAAGGAAAGAAAGAAGAAAGAAAGAAAGAAAGAAAGAAAGAAAGAAAGAAAGAAAGAAAGAAAGAAAGGAAAGAAAGAAAAGCGGCTGGGGTGCAGCTCAGACATAGAATGCCCCTGGGTTCAATCCCCAGTATCTGTCCCCCTCCATGTCCTTTTGGTTGGATGCCCAGGCCAGATGAGGGAAGGAGGACTTTGGGAAGGGATGGTTCATGGTGGCCTGAATGTTCTGGAATGCTGGTCATCTTTCAGTAATTGGAATGCATCTCACAAATGACATGGATTCCCAAATCCTTGCCTCCAACACTTTGTTGGCAACTTTGTATTATCTTTTATTAACTTCAAAGCTTAAATGTGGAACGTAGAAATCTACTGAAACAACGAAAATCGAGGAGGAGGCTTTTGTTTTGATTTGTCATTTCCATGTGTCAACAGCAGCCCCTGGAAAGAGCGAGGGAGCGCCTCGGCTTCCTCTGCCAGCACTCCTCTCCCCTTGTTTCTTCCTCTATGGTTGGAATAAAGAAAGGGAGCAAGTGATACAGGGACCTGTTGTTTGTTTTTTTCTCTTTTGGCATTCTGAGAGTTAAATAGAAACTAACCCATGAGTGAGATTTGGCTTGTTCAGAACCCTGACAAATGCTGTTCTGTTTCAAGAAATAATAGCTTTAGTTTTTCATGAGATCTTTAGATGAATTTAAGTCATTTATAGACCACATCAAATTCCCTTTAAGTTTGTCAGCTTGAGTCAAAGTTAATTCTATTGTTCCCTGGTTTTAATCATTGCCACACTCCTATGAAAGAAATAACATTCTTATTTTTTTCTTTGCTCCCTCTTGCCTTGTATGTGAACACCTCATCATTCAGATTTTAGCACTTTCTGATCTCTTTTAGTCTGAGAGTCTATTAATTCTCACTTTTCCAACTGTATATTCCATACGAAATTGCTGGAATTTTCATTTTTCCATTTTTCCCTTTTGTTCCAGGCCCCTGTGTCCAGTTATTTACTGAGCGTGTCCTCTTGGCTATTCTGCCGCCATCTGACCTCATCAGTCTCCCTCTCACCTGATCTTTCTTTGTTGATTCCACTATTGCTCTAGTTCCCTAGACAGAAACCCTTGGGGGTGCCTCAGCTCATTCATTTCCTTCAATCAATGCAGCCTAAAAACACATTCCTGGAAGTTTTCCATTTTGAAGTTTTTTTGTAACCATATCTACTAGTTAGGACATGGGTTGGGCAGTTAGAACAAAGTTCAAAAAGAACAGTGGATTAAACACAATGTAAGTTTAGCTCTGCAGTATGTACAGTCCAGGAAGGTGGTACAGGGCTGCAGAGGGCTTGACAGTGCCAGGGACGCAGGCTCCTGTTGTGCTGCTTCTGAGTCACCCCTCGTGTGTTATCTTTGTCCACCTCCTGAAGGATGACTCACTATCATAGTTGCAGCCCAATGTGCAGAAAGGGGAAACGAGGAGGGAGAGGCCATTCGCCTTTCTTTGAGGGAGTAACCTAGAAGGGCAATATATCAGTCGTGCTCATAATTAATGTTTAATTACAAAATCCGCATGCATGACCATACCTAGCAGCATGGGAGGCTTGGTAATATCATCTTTAACTATGTATCCAGCTAAACTTTCTATGTCTATAGACAAAGGGGAGAAGAACTATTGGTGGACAACTACCATGTTCTGCCATACCTTCCTTATTCCACCCTTTGTCCATTACCAAGATTACTTCTAGAGACTTTGAGCTGGATTTGCTCTTTACTCACTGTTGATCCAACCATTCTTTCCTTTAAAGGCTCACTTTTACCCTCTTACTAAACCTTGTGAAACCTTTGCTCAGTGGCTCACAGCACAACGTTTCTGTTTCAAAGTGCTTTAGGATCTGATGCTAGACTTCATGTTTCCAGCCCCTTTTCATCTTTCATTCTTCTAATTAATTCATTAGTTTGGTAAAGGTGTGTGGCGTGCTGCCTATGTGTCAGAGTCACTCATTTTTCTGAGCTATTTTATTGGGGTTCTGTGGATAGAAATCATACCCATGAATGCTCATACCATCTAACGCCACCGTGATTCGACTCTTTGATGGAGATTTTCACCATTGTCTTGCTTGAAAGGCTGTTCTTAAAACAGCCTTTTAAAACTAGGTCTTACAGTTGAAGTGGTTAATTTGTTGTATACAGAGTCAACTGATGTTCACCTGACACATGTCAACTTTTGTGTTTTTATATACTTTAGAAGATGATTCGCTTTTAAAAAACAACAGAAATGGAAAAGAATGCTTACTGAAGCAGCTATAACTAGATTTAGTAGCTCACTGAAATTGTAAAAGAGTTAAATGCAGCTTAGGCTAAATCTAACTCCTGTATTATAGTTATCTCGTTGTTTTTCCCAACTTAACCTAATCACCATTCCTGTAGGCTGAGGTGAAAAAGTCTCTATATCAGGGCACACCTTTGACTGGGCTTGTCCTCCAAGCAACATTTCCTTCTTCTACAAGCCTACATGTTATAAAATAAAAATTTACATAACTAACTTTCATAAGTTTTATATTTGCACTTAATTTCTCAGAGAAGTTGTTGGGCAGGGTGAGATATGTGATTTTTGTTATACAAGTATTCAAGTTCAGAGTCAAATATGTATTTAAAATTTGAATGTTTTGTTCATCATGGATTTTTTGCACAAACTTTGATTTTTAAAACATTGCATTAAAATATTAATCTTGATTTCGGGAACCCCCTGAAGTTTTGTGTCAGAGACCCAGTGGATTTTTCTTCTTTATGCATATTATTTGCATATTGGCATGGCTGACTGCTTGAGTAATTAAATTCCCAAATCAGAAAACATGTATTTGGAAGAGAAAATATGTATTCATTATTTCCAAGTCCTAGAAGCAAAAATTAGCTTAAATCCTATCTGCTCATGGTTTACAAATTTACAACTGAGATCACATCAGGATACACAGGAAAGCCAGTCCTTGCAAACAAGGCCGGGATACCAAAAGGGAAGATGGAAAAGAGCCCAAGATTAAAAACTTTAGCTACTTTATTGCATTCTGTCTTGAGTTGGCTGCTCTTATTCCATCTCACCTCTAAGATGGCAATGTGACCCAACAGTTTTCAAACTATGTGGTGAAGAGAGGGAAGGTGGGGTGAGTGGGTAGAACCTCAGACCTTGAAGCCTGTGGCCTCAAAGACCCACAGCAGTTCGCTTGTATCTGTCTTGTAGACTGGCCTGCTGCTAAAGAGTTCATTTGAAAAGAAAATATTCTTCAGCTAAAAAAATAGTTTGAAAAAAATAGTTTGAAAAATACTGGGCTAGACAATACTTAAGATCTCAGCTAACTCACTATTCTGAGTGTGCCAGTGTTTCTAATGTAATTAGAATTTTAGGATTTCTGCTGATTTGCTCACACTTAGATTCAAGGGTTCAATGCATGTTGAAGTTCAGGAAGAACATATAAGAACACCTACTTATATTTTCATCTTTATTTTAAATTTTGGTTATTTATAATATAAATTATAATTCATCAATGTTATATTAGTCTATTAGTATAATAATTCTTATGATACTAATACAAATAATACAAATAATTCTTATTATACTAATACAAATAATACAAAAATATATTCATATATAGGAGATGTGTACATACAAAAAATTTGTTGTGCTTGTTAGAGGTATGCCTCTGTTCTTGAAACTTTTTTTAAAAACTCTTGCATTTTAGTAAAATAGTTGATTATTGATAAAGGATGAGTAGAGACTCTCTCAATCTTATCACTTAGTGTATTTGTATTTAGCATACTTAAATAAATCTAAATTTTGATGTACTTGAGTAAATATAATGATGAGTGGAAGACTATTTTCAAAGTTTATTGAGTTCATTGATGTGACACAAACCTCCAAGAAGTGGAGAGGGAAAAAGCAACTAGTGTACTATGGTTTCTGGGTTTTGTTTTTTTTTTTTTTGCGGTACCGGGGATTGAACCTAGGGGCGTTCTACCTCCGCGCTACACCCCTGGCCCTATTTTTTTATACTTTATTTTGAAACCGGATCTCACGA
>PVJS01043966.1:0-16856 GCA_004027185.1 Glis glis | reverse complement strand
ACAATTTGTTGCTTATAAGAACCTCACCTAGCCGGGCATGGTGGTGCACGCTTGTAATCCCAGTACTTGGGAGGCTGAGACAGGAGGATTGCAGGTTCATGGCCAGCCTCAGCTACTTAGTGAGGCCCTCTACAACTTAGTGAGACCCTGTTTCAAAATAAAGATTAAAAAATAGGGCTGGGGGTGTAGCTCAGAGGTAGAATGCCCCTGGGTTCAATCCCTGGTACCAAAAAAAAAAAAAAACAAAAAAACCTCACTTCACTGGCAAAGGTATACACTGACTGCTTGTAAAAGAATAGAGAATGATATTCCACTCGGACAGAATCTAAAAGCAATCTAAAAGCTATATTATATTCAACAAAATAGACTTCAATCAAAATAGGTCAGAAGAGACAAAGAAGGTCTCTACATATTGATAAAAGGAACAGTCCATCAAAAAGATGTAATGATTGTAAATATATATGCGCTGAACATTGGAGCACCCAGTGTTATAAAAAAACACTACTGCACATAAAAGAAGGGATAAGCCCCAATAAAATAATAGTGGGTGACTTCAACACCCCACTCTCAGCAATAGATTGATCATCCAGACAAAATAATCAACAGAGAAATATCAGAGTTGAATTACACTGTAGGTCAAATGGACTTCACAAATATCTACAGAACATTCCATCCAACAGCTGCAGAATATACATTCTTTTCATCAGCTCATGGAACTTTTTCCAAAACAGATTATATTTTAAGCCACAAAGCAAATCTTAACAAATACAAAAATTTGAAATAACTTCTTACATCCTATCATATCAAAGTGAATGAAAACAAAAAATCAACAGCAAGAAAAACTATATAAATACATGGAGCCAGGTGTGATGGTGCACACTTGTAATCCCAGTACTTGGGAAGCTGAGACAGGAGGATCACAGGTTCACAGCCAGCCTCAACTACCTTGTGAGAGCCTCCGCAACTTAGTGAAATTCTGTTTCAAAAATAAAGAATAAACCAGGCATAGTGGCACATGCTTGTAATCCCAGTATTTGGGAGGCTGAGACTGAAGGATCCGGAGTTCGCGGCCAGCCTCAGCTACTTAGTGAGGCCCTCCACAACTTAGTGAGACCCTGTTTCAAAATAAAGAATAAAAAATAGGGCTGGGGTGTATCCCAGAGGTAGAATACCCCTGGGTTCAATCCCCAGTACCACAAAAAAAAAATTTTAAATAAAGAATAAAATAGGGCTAGGGGTGTAGCTCGAAAGTGGAATGTCCCTGGGTTCAGTCCCCAGCACAACAAAAAAAAAAACTAAATAAATAAACAAATGTATAGGGGGATGGCAGAGTGGTGGGAGCCAGCTTGAAAGCACCTTTCAAGACCAGATTAAAGACCTGAGTGTGGTGGCACATGCTTGTAATCCCAGTACTTGGGAGGCTGAAGCAGGAGGATCCCAGGTTCACAGCCAGCCTCAGCTACTTAGCGAGGCCCTCCGCAACTTAGTGAGACCCTGTTTCAAAATAAAGAATAAAATATAGGGCTGGGGGTGTAGCTCGGAGTTAGAATGCCCCTGGGTTCAATCCCCAGTACCACAAAAAAAAAAAAGACCAGATTAAAGAGCAGGGCTTTGCACTGTTGGTTTGGAGCTCCCTTCAAGGATTTTTGAAGGAGAGTGGCAAGATCAAAACCCAAAATGAGGATCAATAGTCTAACATCTTGTATAAGATAGACTACAAAGGGGAAGAGGAGGGACACTTGAAGGGAAGTTGGGAAAATCTAGCAAGAGTTCATCAAAGAAGTGCTGGAGCCTAGAATAGGGCAGTAAAGTTAGAGTGGACACCTTAATTCTCACCTAAGGAATCTCCCATGCCCCCTTTTCTAGAAAATGCTCCCCAATTTTCCTCTAGGGACCCAGCATTCCCTCCCTCACAGCTCATGTTGGTTGAATAAAAGGGTCACGTGAGGAAGACATGGGCCCCAGGCCTGGACAAACGTCTGCCTCCATCCACCTGGCAACAGTGGTATTTCCTAGACCTGCAATAGCAAAGAAAAGAACTGGGCAACTTGAAACAACAGAAATTCATTTTTTTCTCACCCTCTGGGAGGCTAGAAGTCTGAAGTCAAGGTCTCCACAGGGCCACGCGCCTGCGCAGGTGTCTAGGAGAGACTCCTTCCCTGCCTCTTCCAGCTTCTGGTAGACCCAGGTGTCCTGGGCTTGGGGCAGCATCTCTACAGTGTCTGCCTCTGTCTTCACATGGTGACTGTCCCTCCATGTCTTGTGGCACTGTCCTCTCTTTGCCTCTCTCTCCTCTCTTTTTAAGGACACCAGTCATATTGGATTAAGAGTCCACCCAACTGTGAATTCACTAATTACATCTGCAAGGAAGGATACATTCTGAAGTACTGGGAGTTAGGATGTCGACACATCTCTTTTTGGGGGGAACACAATTCTACCTATAAAAGTAGCCATGTCAACTTTACCCAACTGTTCTAGGACTTATTCTGAAAACAGTGGAAAAGATAAACCTTAACCCCACAAGACTCCCTCCTCCCCACCCCGCCCCACAGTACTGGGGACTGAGCCCAAGGTCTCGCACATGCTAGGCAAGCACTCTAGCACTGAGCTACACCCCCAGTCCTTTTTATTTTATTTTTCAGACATGGTCTTACTAAGTTACCCAGGCTGGCCTTGAACTTGTGGTCCTCCTGCCTCAGCCTCCTAAGTAGCTGGGATGACAGGCCTGCAGCATGGTGCCTGGCTCCCCACGAGGCTTGATGGAAAGATTCTTTAAGCCTGGAGGTGTCAGGGCTCACCAGAGCACCACTGGAGACACCCTGGCAGAAAGCCTGGAGTGGGAGAGACAGAGAAAGTCCTGATGATGCTGTCCGAGCTCCCCGATCTAACCATACCTGACGCAGATTACAGTGGAATTAAGTCATTACATTCTCTCTGTTCACAAATCCAATCCACATGGATCATATAAAACCCAGAGGCCTAACTACCATAAAAAGTAGGATCCATAAGATTTTACCACAGGTGAGAATAGTAAGAGGAAAGCCAAAACTACCTCCAAACCCAAGTTGCTGGGAGGAAGTAGAGAACAGTATGCACAGAGGTGTATTGGTCAGCATCCCGTCACTATAGCAAACACCCGAGATGAAATCAACTTATAAAGAGGAAAGGTTCATTCTGGCTCACATTTTTGGAGGTTTTAGTCCACTGTGGTCAGTTGGCCCCATTCTTTCTAGGCACACAGGCAAGGAAGTACATCGTGGTGGGGAGCAGGGAATGGAGCTGCTCATGTCCCAGCTAGGGAACATAAAGTAGAAGGGGCTGGGGTCCCACTATCCCCTTCAAAGGCATACCCCCAGGGAACAGAAGATCTACTCTAGGTCCCACCTCTTATAGTTTCACTATGGTACCAATAGCACCCTGGGCCGGGGACCAAGTTTTTAACACATGGGCCTTTGGGAGATATTTTAGATCCAACTATAACTAAAGAAAGGAGAATAGGAAGAGTAAGTCTGGGGGCGAGAGAAGAGTGGTGCTTTTGAACTTCAGGGGTCAGTACAGAAAACAAAAATCAGTGTCAGTATGACAATCAGAAAGATGTTTGATAAAGGCAATCAGCTACCAAAAAACAACTTTAGAAAACACCAGAGCTGGGTGTGGTGGTGCATGTCTATAATCCCAGTACTTGGGAGGCTGAGACAGGAGGATTGCAAGTGTAAGGCTAGCTTCGGCAATTTAGTGACGCCCTCAGCAACTTAGTGAGACCTGTTTTCATATAAAAAAAAAATTAGAAATTGGGCTGGGGTGTAGCTCAAAGGTAGAATGCCCCCTGGGCTCAAGCCCTCGTAACACACACACACACACACCACGTCTAAGAGGGACGTGAGTCCAGGTCTTAGAGTCCACATCTTAGAGTCCAGGTCTCTAAGGGACCATGGAGCTCAAAGGCATGCTACCATTGCTTCAGTTTTAAGACTAGAATGCTGTTGCTATTTCTGCCACTTAGAAGGCTGCAGGCTGGGAACAGGTCAGTGGGATGCGGAGGCTGCAAGGAGCCATCCCACGGGCACCATCTGGACTCCACAGCCAGGCTGCAGAACAAGCTCACGCAAGGCCAGCTAAGGGTGGGACTTGGCTTGCAACTGGAGCCCTCACTACAACAAACATGGCTTCGCCTTCCAACTTCTCTAGGTAAAGGACTTGGAAAGGGGGTTAGAAAGCCAAGTCAAGGACTCTGCCACAGGGGACGTATGGACAGAACACCCTGAAGAGACCGATCACTGCACAGCCTCAGTTTCCCCAGCTCTAACATGAGGCAGCGGGTCTCTGCAACTTGTAAGCGCTTCTCTCTCCCACGTGGCTAGTTCAGAAATCTGTAAAAGACACCCTCGCCCTCACCCAAAGCCAAAACTCATTTCTTCCTGGGAGTATTATCTTCCCAGCCAACAGGCCAGCCCCACACATTTGAACATAATCATTAAATGCCTGGCAAGAAACGCCACCCCACATACACTTTAATAATTCACATTCCAACCCAATTACCGCGAGTTCCATAAACAAGTGCTTATTAGAATACAGTCATTTCCTCTGAGCAAGGAGCATTTTAGGAGGGAAATTAGAATGATCATCTTCGAGATACGGGCATGAATAACAGGATCATGCCTCGTCTCTCCCTGCTTTGATTGTTCTCCTCCCGTGCTGACTTACGTGGGAGGCTTCTGGCCAAGGCTCGGTGCCGCCGGCCCTCCCGCTCTGAACCCTTTCATCCCTGACATAAGAGCCTCCCTGTGTCTTCACCAGAATGCCTCTGTCCTGGGTCTTCAGGGAGCTCAGGGGTCGGCTAAGTGTCCTGCTTATTATTTATTCAGCTCTGATTAAATATGGCATGTGAAATTGGGGGGGGGAGTGTGATGGGAAGAGCAGCAGGCTGGCAGTGGACTTGGATATTCATGATCTCTTTCTGGGTCTCTGAATCCTCCTCCCTGAACTAGGAGGATTGGACTAGACCAGGAAATCTTAACCTGCAGTAAGAGGCAGGCTTCTGGGAGTTTAAGGATAAGCTAACCATGTAGTGGTGTGCACCTATAATCCCAGCTACAAGGGAGATTGAGGCAGTAGGATTGCTAGTTTAAGGCCAGCTTGGGCAATTTAGCAAGACCCTGTCTCAAAAAAGAAAATAAACTGGGCGTGGTGGTGCACACTTGTCATCCCAGTACTTTGGAGGCTGAGACAGGAAGATCGCAGGTTCGCAGCCAGCCTCAGCTACTTAGTGAGGCCCTCCACAACTTAGTGAGACCCTGTTTCAAAACAAAGAATAAAAAATAGGACTGGGGGTGTAGCTTGGAGGTAGAATGCCCCTGGGTTCGACCCCTAGTGCCAAAGAAAAGAAAATCAACCCACAGCGCCCTTTAATAAGGACCTAACCAGAAGCTGTGGCACGTTAACAATAGAAAGATTTTCCTACTGACCAGTTTCCCACACCACAAAATTACACTATAATCAACCCCACAAAAAACCCACAGTACTTACTTAGCACTTGCTGAGTGTCAAGTGCTACAATGACTACTTTACATGGGTCTCCTTGTTAATCCTCATACTCACCTGCGGAGTAGGGACTGTGATTAACACCATCTTACAAGTGAGGAACTAGAAGCTTTAGATAAATAAGCAAGTATGGCGATCAACCCAGAATTCAAATCCAGCTGTCTCTGACCCCAAAGACCACCAAGAGCTTTGCGCTAAGCTGTGTGGCTTTGGGCAAGTCACCACCAATCTCTGGGCTTCAGTATCCTTCCTTATAAAAAGAAGAGTTCCCCTGGGTTCTGAAGGGCTTTTCCTCCCGCTATGAGTCCACAGCTCTACAAATCTTCACATCCAAATAACCAACCACTCTGGTCAACTGACCTACATTTGAAGTTCACTCAAAAAAGATCTGCTACAGCCGGGCATGGTGGCACACGCTTGTAATCCCAGTACTTGGGAGGCTGAGACTGGAGGATCCAGGTTCGCGGCCAGCCTCAGCTACTTAGTGAGGCCCTCCGCAACTTCGTGAGACCCGGTTTCAAAATAAAGTATAAAAAATAGGGTCGGGGGAGTAGCTCGGAGGTAAAACGGCCCTGGGTTCAATCCCCGGTACCGCAAAAAAAAAAAAAAAAGATCTGCTCCCCACCCCCACCCTACCCCTGCAGCAGCCAGAGGTCTTGCAAAGTGTTTATGCATGATCCACACATACAGGACTTTAGACAGCTTTTGCACATTCGGGTCCTGGGCTCTGACAGCCTCAACTCCATCTGCATTTGTGCTGTGGGGCGAGCCTAACAGACCAACAGGGGAACGACCAGTTCTGCTTTCACAGTACTTGGGGAGGAAGTGTGTGTGTAAGAGAGACAGAGAGAGAGAGAGGTGTACTAGGAATTTTACCCAGGGGCATTCTACCTCCGAGCTACACCCCCAAGCCCTTTTGATTTATTTATTTTTTTTATTATTTATTTATTTATTTATTTATTTATTTATTTATTTATTTTGAAACAGGGTCTCATTAGGTTGCTAAGAGTCTTGCTAAGTTACTGAGGCTGGCCTCGAGCCTGCGATCCTCCTGTCTCAGCCTCCCAAGTCCAGGGACTACAGGTGTATGCCACCATGCCCTGCTAGAAACTTACATTTGCAATTTGTTTCTCCTCAGCAGCGTGCTTCTGGAATTAAGAGGGAACACCACATTCATAACGCCTTTCACTGCAATCAATACTTCACATTCCTTTTGTAGAGAACTGGCTAGTGGGAGGGCTTCCCATCCCTCCTGACCCCTCTTCCTGGCAGTCTTCCTCTGCATTTCATTTCATTCTCCAACGGGGCCATGTGATATAAGCAGGCAAGGGAAAAGGGTAGGGAGTGTTGAAAAGCTTGGGCTCGTGAAGGAAGCTGGGGGAAAGATAAAGAATAGTCGTAAGAACGAGCTGAAGCCCAAGGGATCACAGATTCCTCAGATGTTCCCACGGCTGCCTCGTTATGCTGAAGGACAGGAAGCTGAGCCACATTTAGTGGATGCTACGCTTCCGGTTCATTTCATCTTGTAAAGTGCTCAGCTATTTTGTGGAGCAACTGTGCTACCATCCCACTTCACAGATGCAAAAACCCAAGGTTCCACTGGCCAGTGAATTTCAGAACCAAGAGTGGCTGGTTTCAAAGCCTCTACCTCTACAGCCCTGGGGCCTGAGGACCACAAAGGATGAAACAGTCACCTTCGTCTTTCTGGAGTTGACTTTTCTCTCGGGAGCATAGCCTCCAACTTCCAAGAGCACATGCTCTTTACTTTTTCCATAGAGGATAAGACTTTAAGGAAGCCAATAACAAATAAGACTACCTTTGATCCAGAGCCTCAGAATCAAGCGCTTGAGAAGCACAGGACAGAGCCGGGCGCGGTGGCACACACTTATAATCCCAGTACTTCGGAGGCGGAGATCGGAGGATCACAGGTTCGCAGTCAGCCTCAGCTACTTAGTGAGGCCCTCTGCAACTTCGTGAGACCCTGTTTCAAAATAAAGAATAAAAAATAGGGCTGGGGGTGTAGCTTGGAGGTAGAATGCCCCTGGGTTCAATCCTCAGTTCTGCAAAAGAAAAAAAAAAGTAGTAGTACAGGACAGAGGGGAGATCTCTGCTGCCCTCAGCTCTCTGTCTTGCTCCTGTTGCAATGTAAGAATCAGGGATGAATGGTTCCTGCCATCTCTTAATACTGGAAAACCTTTGCCCACAAGTTGAGTGCCCCACCACCTCCTGGCACACCACCAAAGTCACAGACCTAGATTTCAGCCCTGGAGGCCAACCTCTTCCATAAAGTGAGGACACTAGTAGCCACCTCATTCATACACATCCTCGGTCCCTCCGCTCCTCCTGCCCTCCACTCTGGGCCCGCTCCAAGCCAAGGTACTGTGAGAGCTGCCACATGGATGCCTCTCCTTCCCTCCCCTCCCACCCCTGCAGCCATGGTCTACCCAGCGGGCACAGGGATCTTTTTTTTTTTACGGTACTGGGGATTGAACCCAGGGGCGTTCTACCTCCAAGCTACACCCCCAGCCCTATTTTTCATTCATCGTTTTGAAACAGGGTCTCCCTAAGTTGCACAGGGCCTCACTAAGTAACTGAGGCTGGCAGCAAACCTGCGATCCTCCTGTCTCAGCCTCCCGAGTACTAGGATTACAAGCATGCGCCACCACCCCTGGCTTACAATAATGTTTATAAAGATATAACTAGCACTGCAGCCTTTTTCCAACTTTTAGAAAAGTGAATAAAAACAATAAATATAATAGCTAATATCTCTTGAATGTTGTTATATGCTAGGTCTTCCCCTAAGAATTTTATATTTGTCTGGTTCTTCAATCCTCAGAAACCCTTTGAGACAGATACTATTATCATCCTCATTTTAAAAATGTGGAAAAGGAAGCAAAGAGTTAAGATATTTGTTTAAATTCATACAATGAGGGCAAATATTCCTACCCCACTGCGTTGAAAAGCAGCACCCCTATGAGTGTTAGAAACATTCCTGCACGGTGAGTACCAACTTTTTAATACACTCCCATCACGAAACATCAGTGCACTTACCAGACACTAAGCTTTAAATGCCAGCACTTACAGAGCTGGAGAGTTCTAAAGAACTCCACTCTCCGAATTTATGGACCTTTTCTTACATCCTCCACCAACACCTCTTTTCCCACCTTCAGCATTTGGAGACGGGTTGTTCTGAGCTGGAGAGGAAGCCATCGCCCTGCTCTGACTTGCTAATTCTCAATTTCAAGATGTTCTATTACACCCGATTTATGGCCTGGCGGGGCTCATCCTCGTCCCCAACCTTGAGCTGGTAAAAATGCACAGGGGGGGATTTTCTAACGATGTGCTCCTCTTCATGCACGGTGGGGAATTTTTTAAGTGAAAAAGGCTCAGAAGCGGGAACGTTTCAAAGAGCCAATTATGAATAACAATCGTTTGATGGCCCAGTGCGGTAGATCTTCCAGTTCATTCGGTTTTCATCTAATTGAATCTTTCATTTCCACAGGCAACGTGCCGCACGAGCTGGGGTTCACCTTCATCGGCAGGAGATAATCAATAGGCAAAATGGAGACGCACTTCAGTATTTATTAGCGCAGCTCAATCGGAAGTGATTTTATTGTAATAAGATCTTTGCTTTCGTTCTGTGTAGGGTAAATTGACAGCTTTGAAGAATAATAGACGACAGAAAACTGGTTTGTATTATCTCATTAGGAGTGAAGAAACCAGAGAATAAAGCAAGTACAGAGAAAAATTGAAAAACACTTTAAATGTAACTTTTATGTAACACTTTGTTACATAAAAAGGAAAAACAAACAAAATGTCTTCCGTTTACTCTAAAGATCTCCAAAACTACTTAAATATTTAACTTCTGCTGGATATACCTTCCAAGGAAATGACAATAAACTCCCTCTTTCTGAAGCTTTTTACACCTTTTTATTTTTATTTTGTTTTATTTTTTGTGGTACTAGGGATTGAACCCAGGGGCATTCTACCTCTGAGTTATACCTCCAGCCCTATTTTACTTTTTTTATTTTGAAACAGGGTCTCACTAAGTTACGGAGGGCCTCACTTAGTTGCTGAGTCTGGCCTTGAACCTACAATCCTCCTGTCTCAGCTTCCCAAGTGCAAGGATTACAGGCGTGCCCCACCACGCTGTGATAGTTGGTCTGATTTGTCAACTTGACTCACCCCAGATCATGTGACTTTGGTTGTGTAACAGCGGATTGAACCAGAAGTCCTGCCTTAAATGTGGATAGCAGGGTTCTGATAGGTGCAGGACTTAGATAAAAGAAGGAGAAAGCCGCGTAGAAGGAGCCGCGACTCTTCCTGAAGAGAACGCATCTGCTCTCGTTTGAGATCGTCAGTCTGCAATTTTGCCGTTTCCTTGAGGAGCTTCTTGATCTTCTGCTCTCGTCTGGATCCTCGGCCTCCAGCCTTCGAACTGAAGCTTCGCCGTCGTTTCTCTGAGGAGCTTCCTTGTCTTCACATCTTGGACTGGACTGAATTGGTGGTTGCTTTGATCCTGGGGCTCCAGCTCCGAGGAGTTCCCTTGTCTTCACATCTCGGACTGGACTGAATTGGTGGTTGCTTCAATCCTGGGACTCCGGCTCTTGGACTGCCCGACTGGCTGCTGATTCCTCTGACTTCACATGCAGTTGAGACTTGGGACTGCATTGTGAGCTGATCTAATAAATTCTTTTTTTCCCCCTCCTTTCCTTTCTTCATTCTGTGAATTCTGTTGATCTGACTAATACACACGCCCAGCTCTATCACTTTTATTCGCAGCTCATATTCCGACATTCTTCATTAACTTCCACTGCAACAACAGCAAGGATTAGAAAGGGGAGAACCAAGTGCAAAGTGTCATTTGTTCACCGAAAGGGAACCCAATACCTGAATGTCGACATGCTTGAAGAGCGGGCACACTGGCGGGACAGGAAGCCTTAAAACAAACGCGGCAGGTCCGCCATGATGAATTGCTCCTAAGAGTTCACTGCGCACCTGGGCCAGTGGGATGCAAACCAAGAAGACGGCCCTTCTAAAATCCTGACCTGCGTACCCAACCACGATTCCACACCTCTGAGGCATCTGAAGCAGCTGGATTCATAGAAAAAGAACATAAAATAGTGATCGCCAGGGCCCGGGGGAGGGGAGGAGGGGAAGTTAGTGTTTAACAGGTACAGAGTTCAGTTGGTAAGAGGATACGGTTCTGCAGGTGAACGGTGGTGATGGTCATACAACAAATGCAATTGAGCTGTGTACGGAGAGACAGCTAAAATGGTAAGTTTAATGTTATGTACACTTAACCACAATTTTATTTTTATTTTTTTTTTTTTGTGGCACTGGGGATTGAACTCAGGGGCATTCTACCTCTGAGCTACACCCCCAGCCCTATTTTATTTTTATTTTGAAACAGGGTCTCACTAGGTTGATGAGTCTCACTACTTGCTGATGCTGTCCATGAACCTGTGATCCTCCTGTCTCAGCCTCCCAAGTACTGGGATTACAAGCGTGTGCCACCACACCCAGCTAACCACAATTTTAGAAATCTGAATATTTTAATCCCCAGATTTATTTGCCCTCTGATATTTCACATCTGAGCTTACTATACAACCTCTCACCCTACTGCTCAAGCCAGGAATCTAGAACCTGCCCTGATGCCTCCCTACTGCTGACCACTGCCGGGCCATTCTACTACCTAAATCAATGCCCGGGTCATCCCCTGCCATCTCCCTAGTCCAAGTGACCTTCATCTATTACCTGAATTCTGTGTGTGTGTGTGTGTGTGTGTGTGTGTGTGTTTACTGGGGATTGAACCCAAGGACATTCTACCTCTTAGCTACACCCCCAGCCCTTTGTATTTTTGAAACAGGGTCTTGCTAAGTTGCTAAAGGTCTGGCTAAGTTGCTGAGATTGACCTCAAACCTGTAATCCTCCTGTCTCAGCATCCCATATACTGAGATTACAGACCTGGCTCTTATCTGAATTCGTTTTTTGTGTGTGGTACTGGGGATTGAACCCAGGGGCAGTCTACCTCTAAGCTATCCCCCGAGCCCTTTTTATTTTTTGCTTTGTTTTCTTTTGTTTTGAAAGGGTCTTGCTAAGTTGCTGAGGCTATTCTCGAACCTGTGATCCTCCTATCTCAGCCTCCTTAGTACTGGGATTACAGGCGCATGCCACCACACCCAACCTGAATTCTTTAGTGCCGGCCTACCTGGTTTTCCTGCATCCACCTGGCCCACTCCCCACAGGCAACCAGACAGCGCTTTGACAGGTATACGCTGGTGCCACCTCTTCCCAGCTTTGAGGCTTTCTCCTGCACTTGGAATGGAATCTGGACGCCTCTCTGAGTCGCCCCGTTCCTGAGTCCCTGACGTCAGTCGGCCGGTTCACACCTTAGGTGGCGTCCTCCCTCCCACTGCACCTGTGAGCTTCTCCACACACTTGTACTTTAGTTTCTCAAATGAGCTAGGTTTGGTGCTCACTGGGAGCCTTTGCTCATAGCCCTCCCTTTGCCTGGAACATTCTGGCCCCGTCAGCAGCCTGGCTAAACCCTCCTTGGACTTGAGGCCTGTTACGAATATTGATTAAATATTGATTGACTACCAATTGATTGCAATTATTGTTTATTGTATGAAATACACATAAGAATGACTATGCCTACATATAAACAGGCTATGCTTATTACCCTGGTTTGATGTGACTTGGAAATGTGTGACTTAGATAGTTAGAAGGGGCCCAAGGGATACCTCACCTGACCGAGAGCAAGATGTCACGACAAGATATGCAGAAGGGGTTGTAATGGGCTGAGCGCACCTAATCAGAGGGTCGCAGAAGAACCCAGACCCAAGAAGAATATAAAAACTCCAGCTGAAGCACAGACAACGAGGCACTCTCCACCTGAAGGGGACCCCTTGTCGGTCCGCCTGGCCTCCTGTCGTGTGAATAAGACTCTATACCCCCGTTGTGTATGAACCTGAGAATCCCAATTGCGACCGGGCCTTCCGTCTGTCCTAACCGGCTCTGCTGGTAGCTGTCAGGCAATTCCTCATTCCTGGTCCCAGGACGACAGAGGCAGACAGACCTAAGCCTGGACACCCCACCCCACTCCACGAAGAAACCTGGGGACACCCTGCGGCTGGATGTGGACTCACCGGTCGGACTGCCAGAAGGAAGGACGAGAACTCCCCAAAGTCCCATAGTTAGAGTTGGTTGCAATGCCATAAAGGGCTCTAGCTGGAACCTAAGTATCGAGTCTGTCATGTGTCGCGCCTCCAGTGAGATTCTTAGGAATTACCACTCATTTCAAGGCCCAGCAGAAATGGAACTTTCCCAAAGGGTCCCTTGGGGGTACACATTGCCGTGAGAGCCCCTCTGCTCCCCTCCCAAGCACACTCTTCTTTTCCTCTACGATACTTTTTATACTTTATATTAATATGTTCCTCCCTACCCAGCAGACTGGGATTCCCTGAGGTCAGCAACATGTCCACCGTGATTAACTATCCCAGCACACAGCACAATGTCTGACACCCAGTAGGCCCTCACTCAACATCTGCTGGATGGATGCAGAAACAAAGGAACGTGCTTTCTTCCAGGTTGCCCAGACGACAGAAACAGAAAACCTACCTTTAACCCAGACAGCCTCCACCTCTCACTTCGAGAGAGACCCACAGACAGACCTGTGTACAGTTGTCTGAAACTGCTCCTGGGCGCTATTCTACACCCCGTCACAGCCTCTTGATGTTGGACACATCCACTGGACAGCCCTCTTACAAAAGGTCCTCTCCTGAGACGGGGATCAGGGTGATGCTCATCGAAGACAAGGTCGTTGCTGGAGCATTTCCTGCCATGATACAAACCCGCTGGCAAGGCCACGCGGCTGTCCCTGTTCCTTGGTTTTCAATAGCATGCTGCCTTGCGCACCAGTGAACAAATTCCTTGAAACGCCCCAAGATGGGCCATGAAAACAGGATGCATGGTTGCCAAGTGCCCGCAGCATCTCTCGCCCTGCTCGGCATAGCAATAGGGCCGCTGGCTCCCTGGCAGTCCTCCTCCATGAGCCATCCCCCCGAGGTACCGCTCCAGCAGACAGTGCTCGGGTAATGACCAGTGCCGCCGCGATGATTATTGTTATTACCAGCTCTATTTTATTTTCATTTAATTAGTAATTATTTTAAATTACATGGCTGAAGAGCTGCTACAAGAGGTATTTCCTGGCAGTCAGTGGCTAATTCGCCATCAAGGCAGAAATATGGGCTGTTCCGAGTTCAGCCATCAGAGGCTAGCGTGATCAGCACCTCCCAGGGCCATATGGTGTAGTCTAAACCTGGTGTCTTTTCACAACGATGGTTCTGCTTCTGTTGCCATTAAAGAGAAATATATATTTTTTTAAAAACCTTTTCTTTTCTCTCTAGACAGAGCTCCCACACTGACAGGCCGAGTGTCTGAGAGCAGGGAACCCCACAGCCCTGCAGTACAGATCCGGGTTAGCTCTTTTCTGAGTCCCTTGTCTAGGATGCTCAGGTGCACAGCTAATATGTGTCCATAAAATGCTCATTTCCTTTATGGAGGTTGATACTGAACAAACCTGGTAACAAACCAGGGGTGAAATCTTCAACCTGCCTGCCTAGGCATTGGGTACGCACAGGAAGCAACTCTGCTTTTGCATTTTAAACATTTAGGAGTAAGGTTACTTTACAAATAAATGTGCTCCCTTCAAATTGCTGAATCCAGAGGAAGAATAAGAGGAGCCAGGAGCATCTTTTCCTGCCCTGAAGTCAGGAAGTGCCCAAATAATGATGAAGGAAAGTCGAAAGGACACGGGGACCAGCTCGAATTGGCTCCCACTGGCCAAGTTGGGAAATGTGGAGCATTACAATAAATAATAGCAGCCAGGTGCAGTGGCTGAGACAGGGGGATCACAGGTTCGAGGCCGGCCTCGGCAATTTACCAAGACTCTCAACAACTTAGCAAGACCCTGTCTCAAAATGTTAAAAAAAAAAAAGAGCCAGGCATGGTGGCACATGCTTGTAATCCCAGTACTTGGGAGGCCGAGACAAGAAGATCCGGGTTCATGGCCAGCCTCAGCTACTTAGTGAAGCCCTCCGCAACTTAGTGAGATCCTGTTTCCAAATAAAGAATAAAAAATAGGGCTGGGGGTGTAGCTTGGAGGTGGATTGACCCTAGGTTCAATCCCCAGTACCGCAAAAAAAAAATTAAAAAAAAGAAAAGAAGAAGGGCTGGATGTGTAGCTTGGAGGCAAAATGCTCCTGGGTTCAATCCCTGGTACCAAAAATAAATAAATAAATAAATAAATAAATAAATAAATAAATAAATGCAGTGGCAGATTATAATCTATTGAATAAGGTGAGCATCGCGAATCCTTAGTTAGAAGTAAATGAAGAAAAGTGTAATGTGCACATATTTATCACTTTGAATCTCACTAGGACGTATAATCACAATGCACCAATAAATACCTTAAAAAAGAAATAAGTGAAGAAATAATTGAAAGGAGAAAGTTCTTTGTGGTAGAAAGACAACTAACTAAGAGATGCAGAAAGAATGATGGTGACATTAGAAAATGGCCATTCAGCCAGGCGTGGTGGCGCATGCTTATAATCCCAGTACTTGGGAGGCTGAGACCGGAGGATCGCAGGTTCAAAGCCAGCCTCAGCAATTTAGTAAGGCTCTCAGCAATCTAGTGAGACCCTGTTTCCAAATAAGAAATAAAATCGGTCTGGGGGTGTAGCTCAGAGGTACAATGCCTCTGGGTTCAGTTCCCAGTACCACAAAAAAAAAGAAAATGGCCATTCAGCAACCATGATCGTAGTCATTATATCAGTCAAGAGACATCAATAGATCTGAAAGCTGTAGTGTATGAGAGGTTGATGAGGAAAGCAATATTTGCAGTCTCAAAGTATCTCCTCATGAGCTATTTATGAATTATAAAGAGAATAAAGAGTAACTTTACAGTAGAGACACCTGCCAAATGCCAACCTAATGAGTAATCAGTTAAAATCACGGGTAGACAAGTGGTCATCCTGTGCTGCCCAGCAGGAGGTACTGGGGGAAGCACAGGATTCATGATCTTCCAGCCCAAACGCATAGCTAGGTCTAGTCCTGAGGAAACAGGACAAGATCCCATTGAGGGAGCGTCTACAAAATGATGAGCCTACAATCTTCACCCGTGTCCAGGTTATGGAAGGCTCAGAAGGGCTGAGGTAGTGCTCCAGGTTGGAAGAAACTTGAGAGAGAGGACAGCTGACTGCAACACAGGACCTTGGATGGGATCTTTGGCCGTCAGGAGCATCAATCACTGGGACAATTAGCAAAACTTCAACAGGACCCTGCGGTAAAGGGATATGCCAGAGTTGTCTGTACTATTTGTACAACCTGTGAATTTGAAACCATTTCCAAAAAATACTTTTTTGAGCCAGGCATGGTGGCACATGCCTCTGTAATCAGTACTTGGGAGGCTGAGATAGGAGGATCTAAGGTTCAAGGCCAACCTCAGCAACTTAGCAAGACCCTCAGCAACTTAGTGAGACTCTGTTTCAAATGAAAAAATAAAAAGGGCTGGGGGTGTAGCTCAGAGGTAGGATGCCCCTAGGTTCAATCCCCAGTACCAAAAAATATATATATTATTTTTTCTTTAAGTGATCTCATCATCTTGAAACAGGCAATCTTTTTTATATTTCAGTTTTGATCGTGGTCTGGTTATAGGAAATAGCTCTGTTTTTCAATTGTTTTAAGAAAAAACAGCCTCAGTACAATGAAGAGTGCTCCTGACACATGGGGATAATATTAGGGACCCCAGGCAGGATGGAGGTGGGGGACCGATGCTACTACTTCTCTAAGCATCTCTGAGTACTAGCTGACATCTTAAACTAGGTATAGTTATTACTTTGGTAAAAATAAAAATTCATTCATTTTTTCAAATAAGCAGAGGGTAGGAATTCAGGCTAATACGTGAAAAGATGTTCAACATCATGCATCATTAGGGAAATACAACTTAAAACCACAATGAGATACCACTGCACACACTTTAGGATGGCTACTCTAAAAATAGAAGTAAATAAGCCGGATGTGGTGGTGCACGCTTGTAATCCCAGTACTTGGGAGGCTGAGGAAGGAGGATCACAGCTTCAAGGCCAGCCTCAGCAATGTAGTAAGACTCTCAGCAACCTACCTTGACCCTGTTTTGAAACAAAAAATTAAAAAGGGCTGGGGGTGTAGCTTGGAGGTGGAATGCCCCTGAGTTCAATTCCTAATACCACACAAGGAAGGAAGGAAGGAAGGGAGGGAGGGAAGGGAGGGAG